>CM039608.1:4343241-4471863 GCA_022457205.1 Saccharum spontaneum | reverse complement strand
GGACCCAGCTGCTCCAGGGCGCGATCACCTCGGTGTGTGACGGTCTGGGGGTCGAGCCCGACGTCGACACCGGAGAAGATGCTCCGGGGAACTCCTTCGTCCGTCGGGTAGCGGCGCTAGGTCACCTCGCCCGGGAGAAGATACGGGACAGCCTCCACCACGGCGTGAAGAGGGCGCTGGCCGTCGTTCGCTCGGGCTTTGTGTTCGACATGGAGCTCGTCGCCGACGGCTTCATCACAGACCCGGAGCGGACGGACGCGGAGAACGCGGACGCTTGCTTGGATCTGATCGAAGCCGCGGAGGGGCCTGGGAGCCGTCTGGCCTCGCTCTTTGAGCCCGAGGTGGTGCCGCCCGCTGACGACGAAGGCCTGTGAGCCAAATCTGGGCATGGGGGCCCGTGTAATAAGTTAGTTATTTTGAATTTTGGTCGTGGTGGCCTCAGGGGCCTTAAGAACTCAAAACTTAAACTAGTTCGTGACGGATCTAGTTTTATTCGAGCCTTTTTTTCCCTTTCGGCTTGGGTTGTGTTCTCGTACGATTTACTTAACACGCAGCCGCGCCCTTTGGCGTAGGGAGCGAGTGGAGGTACCGTAGCCTCGGGGGCGTAAGTGATCTCGCGGCTCGACTACCCTCGAGCTCCAGGGTGCTCTCGCGGCCTCGTAGATCGCGTGAGAAACTGACCTAAGCGGCAGGGAGTGTGCTGCTCTCTTTCAAAGTTAGGAACGGTTATAAGACCTACTTAGCGTGCGGTCGCGCCCCTAGAAGGCATGAGGGGTGAGTGGAGGTACCGTAGCCCCGGAGGCTTAGGTGATATTCCTGGCTCGAGGGCCCTCTCGCACCTTAGGGTGCTCTTGCAGCGAAGTCGATCGGAAAAATGGTTCTTAAATTTAAAGGAGAGTACGCGTTTTTTCAGGGACTGGGGGGTTCCCCCCTTGTAGCCCCCGAGGGAGGGTCGATTCTGGGAGTGCAGAGTCGATCCTTCCTCATTGTGAAACGAAAGTTTGAACATTGCTGTATTCTTTATTGATGAAAAAGGAAATACAAGGCCTCGAGGCTTTCTAAGGAAAAAAGCGACGTAGCTGTTCAATGTTCCAAGCGTTGGTGAAGATTTCGCCTTTCTCGTTGGATAGCTTGTAAGTGCCCGGCTTTAGTACTTCTGCGATGATGTACGGTCCTTCCCATGGTGGCGTGAGCTTGTGGCGTCCCTTGGTGTTCTGGTTCCGACGTAGCACCAAATCGCCGACGTTGAGGTCACGCCTGCGTATGTGTCTGTCGTGGTAGCGTCGGAGACCCTGCTGGTACCTGGCAGAATGCAACAAAGCCACATCTCGGGCTTCCTCGAGCTGGTCGAGGGCGTCCTCTCTTGCGGCGTCGTTATTTCTTTCGTTGTAGGCTTTTAACCTTGGGGATCCGTATTCTATATCAGTCGGAAGCATAGCCTCGGACCCGTAGACTAAGAAGAACGGAGTGAACCCCGTGGCTCGACTCGGCGTTGTTCTCAAGCTCCACAGGACCGAGGGTAGCTCGGCGGCCCATCTTTTGCCGTGTTTGTTTAGCTTGTCGAAAATTCTGGGTTTCAGGCCTTGCAGGAGCATGCCATTGGCACGCTCTACTTGGCCGTTCGTTTTTGGATGAGCTACGGCCGACCAGAGGACGCGAATGTGATGGTGGTCACAGAAATCCAGAAACTTTTTACCAGTGAACTGGGTGCCGTTGTCAGTGATAATGCAGTTCGGAACCCCAAATCGATGGACGATATCGGTAAAGAAAATCACAGCTTGTTCGGACCTAATACTGGTGATGGGACGAGCCTCGATCCACTTGGAAAACTTGTCGATTGCGACAAGCAAATGGGTGAAGCCACCAGTAGTTCTTTTCAGCGGTCCGACGAGGTCGAGCCCCCAAACGGCAAACGGCCACGTGATGGGAATGGTTTGTAGAGCATGTGCCGGGAGGTGGGTCTGCCTTGCATAGTACTGACAACCTTCGCAGGAGCGTACTAGCTTGACGGCGTCGGAGACCGCGGTTGGCCAATAGAACCCTTGTCTAAAGGCGTTCCCGACGAGGGTTCGAGGCGCAGCGTGGTGACCGCAAGCCCCCGAGTGCAGGTCGTTGAGCAGGTCCCTGCCTTCCTTGTTTGTGATGCAACGTTGGAGAATGCCCGTAGGGCTGCGGCGGTACAGCTCCCTACTGTCACCAATGATCACAAAGGTTTTGGCCCGCCGAGCGATCCGTCGGGCCTCGGTCTTACTCGAGGGGAGGTCCCTTTGGATAAGATAGTCGAGGTATTGTGAGCGCCAATCAGTCTCGATGTCAGATGGTGGGGTCGATCTCTCCACCTGCATGGCCTCGGCCCCGGCCGAGGGGGCCCCTGCCTCTGGTGGGGGGTCGAGTGACGACCCGTCGACCCCTCCGTCCAACCCAAGGTCGACGGATGGCCGTTGGAGATCTTTTGCGAAAACGTCGGGTGGGACCGTAGTTCGACTTGACGCGATTTTTGCGAGTTCATCGGCGGCCTCATTATATTTGCGTGCTATGTGGTTGAGCTCGAGGCCATGAAATTTGTCCTCGAGGCGTCGTACCTCTTGGCAGTAGGCTTCCATTTTGGGGTCGCGGCAGCTCGAGCTCTTCATGACTTGGTCGATCACTAGCTGGGAATCGCCTCGAACATCAAGGTGTCGGACCCCGAGCTCGATGGCGATCCTTAGCCCCGCGACGAGTGCCTCGTATTCGGCGACGTTGTTGGATGCGGGGAAATGGAGCCGGATGACGTAGCGCATGTGAACCCCGAGGGGTGAGATGAAGAGCAAGCCCGCGCCTGCTCCTGTTTTCATCAAAGACCCATCGAAGTACATGGTCCAGAGCTCGGCCTGGAGCTGCGCGGGAGGGAGCTGGGTGTCGGTCCATTCGGCCAAGAAATCTGCCAACACTTGTGACTTTATGGCTTTGCGCGGCGCATAGGATAGGGTCTCGCCCATGAGCTCGACCGCCCACTTGGCGATCCTACCCGTAGCTTCCCGGTTCTGGGCTATCTCTCCCAGGGGGAAAGAAGAAACCACAGTAACCGGGTGGCCCTCAAAGTAGTGTCGGAGCTTACGCCGTGTCAAGATGACAGCATAAAGCAGTTTCTGGATTTGGGGGTAACGGACCTTGGTTTCTGAGAGCACTTCACTAATGAAATAGACCGGCCTTTGGACGGGCAAGGCATGAGCTTCTTCGGCCCGTTCGACGACCAGGACTGCGCTGACTACTTGTGATGTCGCAGCGACATAAAGTAGGAGCGGCTCTCCTGGGGTCGGAGGGACGAGAATTGGCGAGTTAGTGAGTGCGACCTTGAGTTTGGTGAGGGCTTCCTCAGCCTCGAGGGTCCAGGAAAAATGCTCCGATTTCTTTAAGAGGCGGTACAGAGGGAGCGCTTTTTCGCCGAGGCGCGAAATGAAACGGCTGAGCGCCGCTAAGCAGCCCGTGACCCTCTGTACGCCTTTCAAATCTCGGATGGGGGCCATCTTGGTTATCGCAGAGATTTTTTCTGGATTGGCCTCGATGCCCCGCTTGGACACGATGAACCCCAGAAGCATCCCCCGGGGGACGCCAAAAACGCACTTTTCTGGATTGAGCTTGATATTCTTTGCTCGAAGACATTTGAAGGCGACGTCGAGGTCGTCTACTAGATTGTCGGCTCGTTTGGTCTTGACTACGATGTCATCGACGTATGCCTCGACGGTTGGTCCGATGTGTTCTCCGAAAACGTGCTGCATGCATCGCTGGTACGTTGCCCCTGCGTTCCAGAGACCGAAGGGCATCGTGACGTAGCAATACATGCCGAAAGGAGTGATGAATGAAGTCGCGAGCTGATCGGACTCCTTCATTTTTATCTGATGGTAACCGGAGTAAGCGTCTAAGAACGAAAGAGTTTCACATCCCGCAGTTGAATCAACGATTTGATCAATGCGTGGCAAAGGAAAGGGAACTTTCGGACATGCTTTATTCAAACTAGTATAGTCTACACACATCCTCCACTTCCCACTCTTTTTCTTAACTAATACAGGATTAGCTAGCCACTCGGGATGGTGAACCTCCTTGATGAACCCGGCCTCTAGTAGCTTGTGGATCTCTTCGCCGATGACCCTGCGCTTCTCCTCGTCGAAGCGGCGCAGGCGTTGCTTCACCGGTTTGGACCCGGCCCGGATCTCCAAGGCGTGCTCGGCGACTTCCCTGGGTATGCCCGGCATATCCGAGGGACTCCACGCAAAAATGTCGACATTTGCGCGGAGAAAGTCGACGAGCACGGCTTCCTATTTCGGGTCGAGGGTGGCGCTGACGTTCAGCGCCTTCCCGTTGGGCTCAGCGGGGTCGAGGGGCACGAGCTTGACGTCCTCCGCGGGCTCGAAGCTGCCGGCGTGGCGTTTCGGATCGGGAATCTCGTTGGCGAGACCGTCGAGGTCTGCGGCCAAGGTTGCCGATTCCAAAACCGCCTCGCCGTGTTCGACGCACTCGACGTCGCACTCGTAGGCATGTTCGTATGAGGGCCCCACAGTGATGACGCCGTTTGGGCCGGGCATCTTGAGCTTGAGGTAGGTGTAGTTCGGTACGGCCATGAATTTGGCGTAGCACGGGCGCCCGAGGATGGCGTGGTATGTCCCACGGAACCCGACCACTTCGAAGGTGAGGGTCTCCTTCCTGAAGTTGGCCGGTGTGCCAAAACAAACGGGCAGATCGACCCGTCCGAGGGGTTCTGCCCGCTTCCCTGGCACGACTCCGTGGAAGCCCCCGACGCTAGGTTGCAAGCGCGCCCTCTCGACCCCCAGGAGGTCGAGGGTCTGGGAGTAGATGATGTTGAGGCTGCTCCCGCCGTCCATGAGTACCTTGGTGAGGCGCGTGTTGGCGATGACGGGATCAACGACAAGTGGGTAGACTCCCGGATTGGGGATGTAGTCCGGATGATCATCACGGTCGAAAGTGATGGCCACCGCGGACCAGTCAAGGAAACGAGGGACCGCCGTTTGTACGGAGAAGACCTCACGCCGTTCTCGCTTGCGCTGGCGCGCTGAGAGGCGGGTTGAGGGTCCTCCGTAGATCATGAAGCAGTCGTGGATCTCGGGGAATCCCTCCTCCTTGCCATCACCCTTTGGGTCTTCCTTCTTGTCGGTGGTCTTGTTGCCAGCGCCCTCGAAGTACCTGCGGAGCATATGACAATCCTCGAGGTTATGGTTAGTGGGCCCCTTGTGGTAAGGGCACGGCTCTTTAAGCATTTTGTCGAAGATGCCCCCGCCGGGGGGGGCCTCGAGGCTTTTTGCGTTCGGTAGCAGCGACAAGCTCGTCGGCCGGGGCCTCGAGCTTGCCCTGCTGGCCCTTCTTCTTCTTGCGGTTGTTCCTTTTGGAGCCCCGGGTGGAGCTCACGGGATCGTCGACTTTCTGCTTCCCAGTGTCCTGCTCGCCGCCAAAGATGGCACCAACTGCCTCCTCGCCGGCGGCGAAGTTGGTGTTGATGTCCATCAGCCCGTTGGCAGTGAGTGGGGTGTGACGGCCTAACTCTCGGACCAACTCCTTGCAAGAGGTGCCCGAGAGGAAGGCCATGATCACATCAGAGTCGGTGACATTGGGGAGCTCCGTGCGTTGCCTGGAGAAACGCCGAATGTAATCCCGGAGGGATTCACCTGGCTTCTGCTTGCAACTCCGGAGGTCCCACGAGTTGCCGGGGCGCATGTAAGTTCCCTTGAAGTTTCCTTCGAACACCCTTACGAGATCACCCCAATCGTGGATCTGTTGGGGTGGCAGGTCCTCGAGCCAGGCTCGAGCGGTGTCGGAGAGGAACAGGGGGAGTTGGCGGATGATGACTCGGTCGTCGGTGGCCCCGCCCAACTGACATGCCAAGCGAACGTCGGCGAGCCAAAGTTCGGGTTTGGTCTCGCCGTTGTACTTGGCAAGAGTCGTAGGAGGGCGGAACCGCGCCGGGAGTAACGTCTCACGGATTGCCTTGCTGAAGACCCGAGGGCCCGGAGGCTCGGGTGAAGGGCTGCGGTCCTCCGAGCTGTCATAGCGCCCGCCCCTGTGCACGTGGTAGCCCCGAGCCACACCGTCACCGTGCTTGCGCGTGCGGCGTTCGACGATGTTGCCACGGGTGTCTCGAGGCGCTTGGTCATGAGCGACGGGCTCAGGAGCGGGAACCATCCGGGTCCGTCGGGCAGGTTCGGGATGAACCGAGGCCTCTCTCTCTCGCCGAGAGGGCTCCGCGAGCCGCTCCGAGGCGGGCTCGCGTCGCCTCGAGGCAGAGCTCTCGGCCTGCTGCAGGGCAGCGGTCTCCAGGAGTTCTCGGATCTCATCTCGAGCCCGGCGCGCTTCGGAATTCGATGGCTCGGGCATGTTGCGGAGGAGCATGGCGGCGGCGACGACATTCTGGCTGGCTCGAGCGAAGACCGGGGGATCGGTCATCCGGTCCTCGTCGATGCGGCGGTTGACGTCGCGAGCTCTTTCGCGAGCTCTCCCGCCAAGTACGCGTTCCGCACGCTCATGCTCGAGAGTTTGTTGGAGTAGACGCAGATTTTCTTGTTCTTCGTCGAGCCTCTCCCGCAACTCGCGGATTTGGTCGAGCTGCGCCCCCTGATTCGCAAGGAGCTGAGCCTCGCCTTGCCCGGCAGGGTGCCCGTCATGAGGGGGCGTGTGCCTTCCTCCGACCGGCTGTTCTTCCTGCGAATCCGACGCGCCTTCAACATCGACGTTGAAGCACTCGCGGGTCGGATCGTAGGTGTCATCAGCCGAGTCGGAGTCAGGGGCGCCGAAATAATAGTACGACGGGGGGATATATGGTCGTTGTGGGCCGCTACCGGGGTTGCGGCGTGGGGAAGCGGCCACACGGGGTTCTGTTCCTGGCGCCTCAGTAGAGTCCAGGTAATCAGAAGCCGGCGTGGACGCGACGAGGTCAAGGGCGGAGCGCAGGTGGTGCCCAGGGAGTTCCTCATAAGCACTCATGCAAGTGCCCACAGAGGAAGCGTACGTCTGGGCAACCGGAACTAGTCCGAACGGAAACGGCGGGGGTAGTGTTGCCGCCCTCGCCGGGAGGGAGGCACGGGGCAGCGACGTCGCACCAGGCGGAGGAGTGGCGGGGTTCTCCGCTGGCATGCTGTCCTCGGCCAGGCCCATCCTGCCCAGACTTTCCACGAGAAAATCCGGGCCGGCGTCTGACTGGAAAGCGCCGAACCGGGGAATCCCATTGCCCTCCGTCAGGTGGAGACGATGGTTGCGCCGGGCTCGCCGCCGCCGAGCGGCTCGCGCCAGCCTGGAGCGACGGTACCGGCGGATTGCTCCCCCAGGCTGGGAGAGCTCGTAATCCTCGTCGGTAGGGTGTCTTGGCGGGAGCAGGACCATATCGTAGCCATAGCCGAGCGACATGAACTCCAAACTCCCGAACCAGATCACCGTGGCCAACGGGATAGGGCGTCCGGGGTCAGCCATCCAGGGAAAAGGCGGGAAAGCGACGTTAGCACGCAGCGCCCCCTACCTGGCGCGCCAACTGTCGGTGTCCAGACCCAAGGGGGTCCTAAACCAACGAGTAAAATGCTGCGTGTCCCTTTCCTGGATGGTGATGCAAGGAGAACACACGAGGGTTTATCCTGGTTCGGGCAAAAGAAGGCCCTACGTCCAGCGGGGGTGAGAGAGATTTGTATTTCCTTGCACCGAGGTGCTTGCGTAGGGGTTACAAGCTTGCGAGAGAGGGTGTCGAGCCCAAGTCTCAAAAGGGGAAAAGAAAGAGTACAAGATGATTGCTTGAGATGTTGGTCGCTACGTGGTGTGTGTAGCTGTTCGTCTGATTCTCCCCCCCCTTGTAGAGCCCCGGCCTTCCCTTTTATAGGACGTGAGGAGACCAAGACAACGGGGGCCTTGAAACGATGTTTTGTCGATCCCTATTTGAGATAACTGTAGCGACGTACCCTAGGAGTGGGAGGCCATCCCTGGGCACGTGATGTCGTAGAAGGTGAGGTGCCGAAATGACCCGGAGCGCCGTGCCATACCGTCCTTTCTTCCCTGTTGCGCCGTGTCGGTGGTCGAGGTCGGGTCGAGGTAGGGTCGAGGCCGAACGGATAAGTCCGAATCCCCGGAATTACGGCATACGGACCTTGTCGTATTCTCCCTCGAGGGTTAATAGTGACGCACAGGACGGGGTATGGTGGGTATAGTGACGTTTTTCACCTCCCATCACGGGATGGGCGGTAAAACAGTGAAAACTGACACAGGTATTGTTCCCACGCCGATCCAGACCGTGGCCATGCCGGTAGGTGACGGTTGGTAGGTTGCATTAAATGCTCTGACTTTTCGTCCCGTGGTAGGTAGAGACTGATGGGGTCGAGCGCCTCGACCCGGGCTTACGCGAGTCGTAACGCTCCTGGGGGGCGGTCGAGCCCCGCGCGGGTCGGAGCTCGGTCGAGGCCTCCCGTCGAGGGGGCCTCGTACGAGCCGGAGACAGGACGCGGTCGAGGCATTTCGTCGAGCCGGCCTCGTACGAGGCGGACCTGTCGCACGTAATGGGTTGTGCTTTATCGTGACTTAATCGTTTTAGTTTTTATTATCGTTAAATGTGGGTACCCCTATACTATTGGTACCGACACCTATTAATCCTGTTAAGCCTTAGGCCGGGATGTTACACGCTGCGCGTCCGATCAAAAAACTAAAACACGCGCAGACGCTGAACACTGATCGGACGCGTCCGGTCAAACAGAGACCGCGTCCGGTCCAGCGTCCGGTCACCACTGTGACCTCCGTTCGCTTCCGTTCGATTTCTGACTTCCGGCGTAGTGGAAAATAGTCGTTTCAACTCCTCGAAAACGCCTGAATCCCGCCTCGCAAGCTCGGCGGGAGAGAGAGAGGACCCCAAACCCTCTCTACCGCTCAAACTCCATCGCCTTCGCAAAAGTGCTAACACCACCAGGTGATCTCGTCATGTGTGAGTGTGTTACCATTTTCACAATCATTTTTCGAGGCGTTATTAGTTCTATCCAAATGCATATGATTAAGAAATGCACACCTAGAGGCACTTAGGAGTTAAATAGCCGCGTTATTCCCCTCTTTATAGTACGGCTATCTATCCTATAATGTAACCACACCTACTAGGTGTCTTGGTTACTAAAACACAACCCTTAAGCATATACCTTTGCCTTGATCACGTAGGGTTGCGTCCAAATCCAAGTGTGGCCATCATGATCACCATGTCCATCTTGCCACCAACCTTGGAATGTACTAATCCTCATATGCTACAACAACTTAGGCATAGGATTAGTCCTTAGGCATTGTCACTAATTACCAACACTAAACATAGAGCTTTCAATCACCCCCTTGTTGATAATTGGTGACAACCCTTTCACAAAGATATTATGATAAAATTTTGATTGAACCCATGTCACATTGTCCAAGTATATTACCATGTGTAAGAATTATGGACATGTGATAATAAATTCAAATTGATAGCAATGGCTCCCCCTACATGTATGCTATATGTTTGGATATAGGAAGCATACATGTTAGATAGGAAAGATTAGGAGCATTGACTACCAATAGGTGCTAAGTGTTTTAGATTATAGACCTTTGAAGCGTGATACCATCGGAGTAGCGATAAACATCATCTTAGCACCTTGTGTAGTTAGATACCACTTGGAAAAGCACAAATAAAACTAGAAACCTCATGAGATCAACATTATAAGCAAGGCTCTAGTACCATTTCGAGAAACATGAAGCAAGAAAAATCTAACTACTTCTTATTCATGCTAGTACTTCAATTCATCATTCAAATTATTCTTAGCAAGTCACCACACAAGTAAAGTATCGGAGAATAGGAAATGCATAACTATGCATCATACATATGAAGTGCACATGGAAATGCAACATTCATGTTTAAGAGCTTGCTCCCCCTACTTGTGTGCTTAAAATTTTAGTTGATCCCCTTCTTTTATCAATTCTCCCCTTTAGGTTTTCTCCCCTTTAGAATCTATCTTTGTGAACAACATTTTCTCCCCCTTTGGCACCAATGACCACAAGGGACCAATTTTAGATAGATTATCATGTTGAATTATGGGGTGAGGATCAAGTTTGTGATTCAACCTAGATTGCTTGTATAAATAAATCGCTTCGGTTTGATCCAAGGGCAAGCTTCTTCACACCTCACTAGAAGGGTTATCATGCACCATGTTGAAGGAAATATTTAGACAAGTGATCTAGATTAAACACTTAGGATCACAAGCTACTTAAACAAGTTATATGCTACCACTAGATCATACAAGACATGGAAGCAATAGTGGCACCATATAAACTTCAAAGTCATTTGATTTTCATGAATGAGCCTAGAACATGTAAATTATGACTAGATGCACTAAACAAGTCCTTAGGATAGAATGTATGATATGTCAACCAATTGTACCTTGGGGCTCGAAGGAGAGGTGCATCAACTCATGTTGGAGAAGTCAAGTATGTTCAACTCATTCTTTAGCTTGTGAAATCTCTTCTCATCAAGTGGCTTGGTGAATAGATCGGCTAGTTGATCTTCGGTGCCCACACTCTTAATAGCAATGTCACCCTTTTGTTGATGATCTCTAATGAAATGATGACGAACATCAATATGCTTTGTTCTTTGATGTTGAACCGGATTGTTGGTTAGCTTCACGTCACTTTCATTATCACATAGCAATGGCACATTCTTGAAATTGATTTCAAAATCCTTCAATATTGCCTTCATCCACAAGATTTGTGCACAACAACTACACGCGGCGATGTATTCGGCTTCGGTGGTAGATAGTGCAATACTATTTTGCTTCTTGGATGACCATGAGACAAGTGATCTTCCCAATAATTGACAAGTCCCGGAAGTGCTCTTTCTCTCCACTTTGTCACCGGCATAGTCGAAATCCGAATATCCAACTAGCTCAAAGCTTGCACCTTTGGGATACCATAATCCAACATCTTATGTATGCTTCAAATACCTCAATATTCTCTTTGTTGCCTTCAAATGACTTTCTCTTGATGAGGCTTGAAATCTTGCACACATGCATACACTAAACATCACATTGGGTCTTGATGCCGTCACATAGAGTAGGCTACCAATCATTGATCTATAAAGCTTTTGATCCACCATGTTGCCACTCTTGTCACTATCCAAACTTCCACTAGTGCCCATTGGGGTTGTAATGCCCTTTGCATCTTCCATGCCAAACTTCTTGAGCATATCTTTGATGTACTTGGTTTGGCTCACAAATGTTCCTTTCTTCATTTGTTTGATTTGAAGTCCAAGAAAGAAACTAAGTTCATCGATCATTGACATTTTAAATTCATTTGCCATCATTTTCCCAAACTCATCACAATAATCTTGATTGGTTGAACCGAAGATGATATCATCAACATATATTTGCAATACAAACAAGTCTTTCCCAATCTTCTTGGTAAAGAGAGTAGTATCCACTTTGTCCATGATAAATCCTTTGGATAGCAAGAAGTCCCTCAATCTTTCATACCATGCTCTTGGTGCTTGCTTCAATCCATACAAAGCTTTCCTTAACTTGTATACATGGTTGGGTTTCTTGTCATCTTCAAAACCAGGAGGTTGCTCCACATACACCTCCTCTTGAATGTACCCATTTAGAAATGTACTCTTCACATCCATTTGATATAGCTTGATATTATGAGCACAAGCATAGGCAAGTAAGATCCTAATTACTTCCAACCTTGCAACCGGGGCATAAGTTTCTCCAAAGTCAAGACCCTCTATTTGTGTGTAACCTTGAGCCACTAGTCTTGCTTTGTTTCTTACTACTATTCCATCTTGATCTTGCTTGTTGCGAAAGACCCATCTTGTTCCAATGACATTATGATCCTTATGCCTCTCAACTAGTTCCCATACTTCATTTCTCTTAAAGTTGTTGAGCTCTTCATGCATTGCATTTACCCAATCCGGATCTCTCAATTCTTTATCAATGTCCTTGGGTTCTTCCATTGACACAAAAGAAGAGTGAGCACAAAATGATGCCAATCTTGATCTAGTTTGAACTCCCCTTTATATGTCACCAATGATGGAATCCAATGGATGGTCTCTTGCAATATTAGTTGGTTGAAGAACTTGGACTTGATTGCTTGGATGTTGATGTTGATCATAAGTTGGAGATGATAAACTAGCCACTTGTTGATCTTGTTGCACTTGAGATGATGCACTAGCTTGATTTTGCATTAGAGACCCACTAGCTTGTGTAATTGGACTTTGGAGCACTTGATCTTTGTTGTCATCCACATCAACCACTTGCTTTGGCCTAATATCACCAATATCCATTTCTTTCATAGCATTGGTCAATTGAGTTCCTCTCACATCATCCAAGTTATTTTCCTCATCTTGAGAGCCATTTGTTTCATCAAACTCAACATCATGAACTTCCTCAAGTAAACCACTAGCCAAATTTCAAACTCTATAAGCTTTGCTAGTAGTGGAGTAACCAAGTAAGAATCCTTCATCACATTTCTTCTCAAACTTGCTCAATCTAGTGCCCTTCTTCAAGATGTAGCATTTGCAACCAAATACCCGAAAGTATGCAATGTTGGGCTTTCTTCCATTTAAGATCTCATATGGTGTCTTCTCTAGGAACTTGTGGCAATAGAGGCGGTTGCTATAGAAGCAAGCCGTGTTGATTGCTTCGGCCCAAAATGAATAACTTACATTATACTCATTCAACATTAATCTTGCCATATCAATCAAAGTTCTATTCTTCCTCTTAACTAGGCCATTGGATTGAGGTGTATACTTGGCCGAAAATTGATGCTTGATTCCAAGCTCATCACATAGCTCATCAATTCTTGTATTTCTAAACTCACTTCCATTCTCACTTCTCACTTTCTTAATTGTGGTCTCAAACTCATTTTGCACCCTCTTGATGAACTTCTTGAATATGTCAAATACATCACTCTTGTCTACAAGAAAGAATACCCATGTGTATCTAGTGAAATCGTCCACAATCACAAAGCCATACTTGTTGCCACCAATGCTTGTGTATGTAGTTGGCCCAAATAGATCCATGTGCAACAACTCAAATACCTTGGAAGTACTCATAATGCTCTTCAATGGATGAGTGTTGCCCACTTGCTTTCCGGCTTGACATGCACTACATAGCTTATCTTTCTCAAATGTGACAGCCTTCAAGCCTCTAACTAAGTCATGCTTCACTAACTTGTTCAATTGCTTCATGCCAACATGACCAAGTCTTCTATGCCATAACCAACCCATACTTGATTTGGTGAGCAATCTTGTTAAAAGTTGAGTGTCACTAGCATTGAAATCAACCAAGTATAGATTCTCATATCTAAAACCCTTGAAGATCAAATTGGAGCCATCAACACTAACTATCTCCACATCATCAACACCAAATATGCACTTGAAACCGAGATCACACAATTGAGCAACCGAGAGAAGATTGAAGTTCAACTTTTCAACTAAGAGCACATTGGAAATGCTATGATCATTTAAGATTGCAATCCTTCCAAGAGCCTTCACATCACCCTTGCTATTGTCACCAAATGTGATACTATCAATGCCACTATCATTTGATTTGAGAGAGTTGAACATTCTTGAATCACTGGTCATATGTTGAGAGCACCCACTATCAAGCACCCAATGCCTTCCTCCGGCCTTATAATTTACCTACAAAATAAATTAATATTTCTTAGGTACCCATACTTGTTTGGGTCCTTGGAGGTTAGTAACTAAGCTCTTTGGTACCCAAATAGCCTTCTTCTTTGGACCCACAATTGGTGTACCAACAAACCTAGCATGCACACCTTTCTCACCCTTGGTAAGCACATAACAAGAATCAAAAGAAATGTACTCCATTTTAGCATGAAACTTGTTGTTGTTCTTGTTCATTTTATTACAATTAATCTCTAGATGCCCAACTTGCTTGCATCTATTGCAATAACGACCATTGCTCTTCACAAAGCGAGACTTTGGAGTAGCAAAGGCCGCCTTGCCCTTCTTGGGAGTATAGCCCAAACCCTCTTTGTTAAGAGAGAACCTTTGGCTACCCAAGTATTTTAGCAAGCGGGCATCCCCACCATAGGCATTGCCTAATGCGCGGGTGAGATCATCCACCTCTCTCTTGAGAGTCTTATTCTCAACCACAAGTGATGAATCACTAGTAGTAGAGATAGAGTTGGTTGTGGTAGATGATGATGAGCTACATGAAGCATTAGTAGGACCAACAAATAAAGAATCATCAATAATATCACATGTTAGTCCAATATCACAAGTGACAATCACTTGCTCTACCTTAGCTTCCTTCATGAACTTCTCCTACTTGAGGTCCTTTTCCTTGATGAGCTCAAGTAGAGTGGAGTGGGCTTCCTTAAGCCTAGTGTGAGCAACTTCAAGGTCCTCATGGTCTTCCTTTAGACACTCATGAGAGGCCTCTAACTCATCAAAGGATTTCCTAAGAGCTTTGAGCTCTTGTTCAATTCCTTTGCACTCCTTACTCTTTTTTAGAGCAACAAGCTCCTCCATCAAGGCATCATTTTCATTGCTCTTGACAATGAGCTCTTGTTCTAAGATTTTGTATTTCTTGGTTGTCCTCTTGTAGCCCTTGCTCATTTGATCTATTATACCCAATAGATCATCCTTGGAGTAGTCCTCATCCTCCTCATCATCACTCCTACAACCATCACTAGCACAAGAATCATCATCACTATCATCATATTTTACCTTGGTAGGCTTGGCCATAAGGCATGTCGATGTAGTGTCGAAGATGGATAACTTGTTGGAGAGGGTGATGCTTGCAATGGCTCGCCTAGTGGTCCTCTCATCATCACTAGAGCTTTCATCATCATCACTATCGGAGTTGTCACTATCCCAAGTGACCACATAACCACCACCCTTCTTCTTCTTGTTGATAGTGAAGCTCTTCTTCTCTTTCTTCTTCTTCTTGTCCTTCTTGTTCTTCTTCAACTTCAACTCCCCATCATGATATCTTTTGTCTTCATAGGGGCACTTTGCCACTACATGATCGGGGCTATTTCAATTGTAGCAAAGCACCTCCTTTGCCTTTATGAAGTCCCTTCTCTTCCTTGCCCCATATCCTTTCTTCTTCATGAACCTCCCCATCTTGTGCACTAGGAGGGCCATGGTCTCATCATCGAATGGATCATCATCATCACTCTCCACCTTGCTCTTGCCCTTAGAAGATGAAGCCTTGAATGCAATGGGCTTTTCTTGCTTGACCTTGGTCTCCTTCTTCTCTTCTACCTCATCTTCATCATCATTGTATTAGGCATCGGTCATTATATCTCCAAGCACATCGGTTGGTTTGACCTTGTCCAATCCCTCTCTAAAGATCATTCTTCTCAAGGTGGCAAACTTCTTAGGTAAGCACATCAAGAACTTGTGTGAGAAGTCCTTGTCCTCAACCTTCTCTTCAAGCCCCTTGAGATCATTGACAATGACTTGGAGCCTATATAACATCTTCGGGATGGATTCATCATCCTTCATCTTGAAAGTGGAGAACTTGTCCTTGAGCATATATAGCTTGGCACTTTTTACCATTGAAGTGCCTTCATATGTTTCTTCAAGCATTATCCAAAGCTCATTTGCCTTTTCAAGATCTTTGATTTGCTCAAATACTTTGTCATCAATGGCACGGTAGATTGTGTCAAGTGCTGTCGTATTGCATTGTTTGTTGATGCGGTCATTTGGAGTGAGATTTTCTTCATCAAGAATGATGTATCCTTCTTTGATCACATCCCAAACCTTCTCATGTATATTGCCTAGATATTGCTTCATCTTCCTTTTCCAATGATCAAAGGAAGAGACACCATCAAAGAATGGAGGCTTGCCATTAACATGATTGAACATAACTTGAGCCATCTTCCACCGAGGTTGTTAAGCCTTGCAAATGGTGACCACGGCTCTGATACCACTTGAAAGGTCTTGATGGCTAGAGGGGGGTGAATAGCCTTTTAAAATTTTCTACAAAGACAAGCTAAACAAGTTTATCAATACAACAAATAGCGAGATGCGAGTTTTGCTTAGCCTACGGGGTGTTTGCAAGCCACCTATCCAATTCACAATTCTAGTATAATGGCACTCAACCGCACAAGTCAAACCGAGAAGGTAATTACAACTACAACTAGCAAGCTACACAAAAGAGCTACTCTAACAAAGCTAACTAGCTAGCAAAGATAACTAAGAAAGTAATGCGGAGTTGAGTTAGGAGAGTTTCACCGAGGGGCAAAGTATTGAGCCAACCAATATGATCAACAATGAATACCAAGACAACCGAACACCGGGATCAATCAATCACAATATGAAAGTGATGACACGAAGATTTATCCCGAGGTTCACGTGCTTGCCGGCACGCTAGTCCTCGTTGTGTCCCTCTTCACCACGTGGTTCGGTGGCTAATCGGTCTCACACCGAGCCTCTCAAAAGGCACCACAAGAACCTACCAAATGGCAAAAGGTTGCAATGACACGAGCAATTTACTAATGTTGCCTTTGGTGCTTCGCCGAGGTAGGCACAAACCCCTCACAATCACCGGAGGTGGCCAAGAACAATCACCAACTCTTGCCAACACCTCCAAGCTGCTCCAAGCCGTCTAGGTGGCGGCAACCTCCAAGAGAAATAAGAATCCCGCAGCAAATCAACCACCAAGTGCCAACTAGATGCTATCTCACAATGCAAATGCACTTGGATCACTCAATCTCATTTCGAATATGCAAAGAAGCAAGAGAGATGAGTGGGAGGGGAGTTGCTTAGCTCAAAGTGCTCACAAGTATGTCAAATATCCAAGAGAGAGAGCCTTGAGCCGGCCAACGAGTATTTATAGATGTACCCCCTCAAATATAGCCGTTACGCACTTGAAACAGCCGAAGTCGCGCTGACCGGACGCGCTGGTCAAACTGACCGGACGCGCCGATCGCACAACGGCTACTTTCACGAACCATCGACCGGACGCGCTCGTCGCGCGGACCGGACGCACGAAGCTTGACCAGACGCGCTGGTCCCGTGACGGACCGGACGCGCTGGTCAAGCCTGAGCAGCGCACAACGAAACAACGACCGGACGCGCTGTAGAACTGACCGGACACCACAGTACCAGCGTCCGGTTGGAGTCTAGTAAGCTCCCTCAACGACCGGACGCGTCCGGTCGACAGTGACCGGACGCGCTGCGCGTCCGATCAAAAAACTAAAACACGCGCAGACGCTGAACACTGATCGGACGCGTCCGGTCAAACAGAGACCGCGTCCGGTCCAGCGTCCGGTCACCACTGTGACCTCCATTCGTTTCCGTTCGATTTCTGACTTTCGGCGTAGTGGAAAATAGTCGTTTCAACTCCTCGAAAACGCCTGAATCCCGCCTCGCAAGCTCGGCGGGAGGGAGAGAGGACCCCAAACCCTCTCTACCGCTCAAACTCCATCGCCTTCGCAAAAGTGCTAACACCACCAGGTGATCTCGTCATGTGTGAGTGTGTTACCATTTTCACAATCATTTTTCGAGGCGTTATTAGTTCTATCCAAATGCATATGATTAAGAAATGCACACCTAGAGGCACTTAGGAGTTAAATAGTGGCGTTATTCCCCTCTTTATAGTACGGCTATCTATCCTATAATGTAACCACACCCACTAGGTGTCTTGGTTACTAAAACACAACCCTTAAGCATATACCTTTGCCTTGATCACGTAGGGTTGCGTCCAAATCCAAGTGTGGCCATCATGATCACCATGTCCATCTTGCCACCAACCTTGGAATGTACTAATCCTCATATGCTATAACAACTTAGGCATAGGATTAGTACTTAGGCATTGTCACTAATTACCAACACCAAACATAGAGCTTTCAAAGGGGAAACCCCTGACGCCTCCTCAGCCGCCAGCGCGGCGAGTAGCGGCACAAGGCGCTCATGCCGGCCAACTTCGAAGCACTACGACACACTTAAGGGGGCCGATCTCCATCTACCTACTACACGCTTCCACTGCGCGGCGACTCGAGGCGGCGGGACCTACTGCAGTTGGTTGCGGCGACGCACAACCGTCCGCGACGGTGGCGTCGGCGTTCCGGCGAGCTAGAACCGCCACAAGCCCAACCATCAAGCGCTCAAGTACCAAGAGCTTACCACGGACCTCGCTGGAAAGGTGGTTGAAACGGAGGAAGGCTGGAGTGGGCCGGCCGCATGCGTGTGGTGAGCACGACGGTGAGCCACGGCGGACACGGCCGCGTTAGTGGGGCGGTGGGGTGGTAGGGCTCGGGCAAAGCGCGCAGGGTGACAAGGAGGTTAAGGCGAATAGAGTAGTGCAAGTGGTTGAACGTGGGCGGCTTTGATGTGGGTGATTGCTCTTGGCATTTGCCGAGGTGGCCTTAACGGCCCGGCGTCGAGCAACTCCAAAATTGGAGTTGTGCAGACTCGTTTACGGCCGTGCGTGGGTTTGGCGGGTAGCGAGGTACATTAACTCTCATATGGCGCATGCAATTGCTTTGAGATGATCGGCGCTGCAGGTTAAGCTTGGTGCGACACCATTCAAGGTGGTTGGAGAGCGCGGTGTGGCGCTTGCCATTCAATGGAAAGGGGTAGAGGCGAGAGGACGGACCACTAGACATGCGGCGCAGGGGAGCTCCACGTCGCCATGATGGGACTTGGTTGGTCGCTAGCGCGGACAGGCACATGCGCAGGTGCCGCTGCGGCGCTACGGGACGATGTGGCTCAGGAGGAACAGGTGCGCGCCTACACCCTCGACCATGGACACGTCCCGGCGCAGCACCCACGGACAGGACAATGGCGCCAGAGCAGTGGGGCCAGCCAGGTGCGGTACGCGCGCAGCAACGCGACACAACGACGAGCTGCAGCAGCATAGCGCAACATCGGCCAAGCAGCAGCGCGGCAGTGGGACGGGACACCCGCACGTCAGGGCAGCACGGCGGCCAGGCATCGGGCCCTCGTGGCAGCGGCGCCGCGCAGCCAGGCTGACTGGCCCACTGCGTCAACCGAGCGCGGCATCGTGCGTGCGCACAGGGCGCCCAACGTGTCGACGTCGCGTCCCTAAGACGCAGCGACCACGCCTAATCGGAGAAACAGGCCGAGAGTGTGCCGGGCACGGTTTTTAAAGCAGCGACTACCACTAAACCATTGCCTCAAAACCCAAACCGACTTCACCATGCTCAAGTTGATACAAGAGGCTGCTACACCGAGCTAAAACACGGCATCACTCTCAAACCCAATTTCTCTAAATAAATTGCTAAACCTAGGTATGTCTAGCTGCTCATGAACTTGGAATTTCGTCCAAGTTTTGGGCTGAACCCAATTTCAAAATTGCATTTTTAGGCTGGTAGAAATATTTCTTAGCAATATTATTTTTGAACAGCAAGTATTTCATTGTCATCACAAAGTTTGTACTTCAAACTTTATTAAGGTGTCACATATATGTTCTATAACATTTTTGCTCACAAAGATTTGATTTTCAACTTTACTTGATATAAAATGAAACATTAGACTACTTTTCATTTTAACACTTTATTGATTATTTTGGGTTACAAGATTTTATCTTCACATTTGATCACATGCAATAACACATCAACATGATGCTTATAAATGATTTAGTGAGTTGTTTTACGCGGTAACACAGAGGGTGTTACACAGACCCTCAGAGGGCTGGAGGAGCTCCGGTCAGACCCTCATAGGGCTGGCCCGTCGTATGTCGAATCGAAGATCGCAGAGAAAATTATGGAGTTGAATTATAGAGAAGAGACAATGTGGAGGCAGCGGTCGTGAATTACAGTACTTGGCTCTCTGAAGGTGATAAAAATACCCATTTCTTTCACCTGCGAGCTAGCCAGAGGAGGAAGAAGAATTTAATTTCTAAATTGAAGAAACCCGATGGCCAGGGGACAGAAGATGAAGGGGGATGGCAGAACTCACTTTGGGGTTTTACGAAGACCTCTATCAATCGGAAGGCACTGAGGATATGGATAGTCTTCTTTGGAACAATGCCTAGGAAAGTATCAGAAAAGATGAATGCTACTTCCTTCGTCCCATAAAAAGAGTCTTCTCGCTTTCCAAAAAGTCAACAGCTTTTAACTTTGATCAAATATATTTAACAAAATATTAATATTTATGGTACATAATTAGTATCATTAGGTAGATCTTTGAATATACTTTCATAATAAACTTATTTAAAGATATAAATATTGCACGCATTTTCTACAAACGTAGTCAAAGTTGAGAAAGTTTGACCAGCACATTTCCCACAGCGACTCTTTTTATGGGACGGAGTAGTATGTTAGAAGCCCCGTTGACTAGGGAGGAAGTCAGGGTAGCTTTGTTTCAAATGTTCCCTACAAAGGCATCTGGACCTAAGGAGGGGAGCTCGCATCCCTCGTTGACACCAATGTCGACGGCCTACACTTTCCAACGTGAAACACTTGCAACATACGATTGAAAGCAGATGAAACATTTAAAACATATGCTTGCAACATATATGTATTGCCACTACAACATATGCAACTTACAGATAAAACACTTGCAACATACGTCTGAAACAGATGAAACATTTTAAATAGACGCTTGCAACATACCTCTAAAGCACTTGCAACATATGCAATATGTGCAATTCAGATCTACTTATGCAACATTCATATGAAACACTCGCAACATACCTCTGAAACCTCTAAAACACTTAAAACATACATTTACAACATGCGCTTTTTTCTATCGTAGTGTCTTCAGCCAACCCGGGATACGATGTCTCGACTGGCGATAGACTTTCTCCTTGTGACGCCAGGGTGGTGGTGGCGCGGTGCACACCGTGGCCATGACAAGCGGGCGCAGATTGGAGCACAGCGGTGGATGGCCACCGCGGCGAGGCAGAGTGGGGCACAGCGGTGGATGCCCACGGCGGCGAGGCGGAGTGGGGCGGCACGGCGCGAGGCAGGATGAGACGCACGACAAGGGATGGCCATGGCGGCGAGGTAGAGTGGGGTGGTTGGGCGCAGGATGGGGGTGTGCGTGGGGGATGGCCTTGATGGCAAGGTAGAGTGGAACGAGTGGACACCCACATATGAGGAGATATTTATTTATTTTTTCTAACGAAAATGGTCTGGAGGAGTACGGACGGACGGAAATCCTTAGCACAGTATTAACGTTAAAATAGCGGTTTAGCTTGAGGATCCAACAGCCCCCTCATTCGCTTCGGCCATATTTAGATTCTAAAATTTAGAATCAAAGTTTGTATAGTAAGTGTCACGTTATACTGTAGCAATATTGTTTTTATTTGGTAATAATTGTTCAAACATTAATTAATTAGGCTTAAAATATTCGTCTCGCAAAGTACAACAAAATTGTGCAATTAGTTTTTTATTTCATCTATATTTAGTATTCCATATACTTGCCGACATTTTAATACGATGGAGAATAGGAATTATGTACAGTGAATTTAGTGGCCAAACTCTCGAATCAAGGCCTTCGTCTCGTCGTCGTGACTCGTGAGGCAATCAAATTAGAGGAGGGGAAAAAACACTCATTTCCTTCGTGCTCCTTCTTGTTCGTTCCTTTCCTTTCCTCCCTTTCCCGTAAGCTCGCCGCGCTGCATTCGAATGGCCGTCGGAGGAGGCGTGTGCGTCGCGTCGTCCTCGCCGTCGTCGGTGGAGGCGTGGGGGAGGAGGAGGACGACGAGCGGGGCGCCGCGCCGGCGACCATCAGGTGCAGCATCGTGGGCGAGGCCGGGCCGGGCGCCGCCGGCGGGCCGGCGGAGGACCCCTACCGTACGCTGCGGGTGCGCCCGGGGGCCACCCGCGGCGAGGTCAAGGAGGCCTTTCCCCGCCTCGCGCTCATGGTGCGTGCGCAAGCGCAAGTGCGCAACCCCTGATCTAGCTACCATTATTTCTTCCATTCCACACACGACATTTACAAGTTTACAGCGGCAGTAACCAGTTATTCACGATGGAGGTAAGCATGATGGGCGTGTACATCTGAGATAGAATGGGCCGGATGGGATCTTCCAACCGCACGCAGGCCGGGAGCGGCGGTGGCGCCCCGTCCCCACGCTCTCTCATTTCGAACCCCGTGCTTTTCTAGTTCCTCTGTTGCCTATTGTAGTGACACCCAAGATTTTTCACTTTGATTCTCTAATCATCATACAAGAAGTGGAACAGTCATGCTTGTATTTGGTAGTACTATTTGACCATCTAAAACTAGAACGTTTGTGTCCAGTGTATCTGGCAAGTACAAACTGAATGCAAACCTGACAATCTCATATGCTAATTCTGCATGCTATACAGATATTTACGTTCTGACCTTACATTAATGTAGTACTGACGTTTATTTATCCAATGTTCTTTTTAACAATACAGGGTTTCATAGTGACATATTTAAGGTCACAGGATTTAACTTGGAAGCTTACCCAATGCGAGTAGTATTCCACAATCTGTAAAACAGAGATGGCAGAGGCTGTGGTTTATGTCGTACTTCAGAAAATTGCTGCTAGTTTGGGGCGAGAGGCTCTGAAGGCAATAGGCTCACGGTTAGGAAAAGAAGCATCGGATTTACTTGAAGCTGACAACAGCATGAGGCAGATTGAGATCGAATTTAGAGTAATGAATGCTTTTCTAATGCAAGTGCCAATGCGTTCATCGCGTAACTTGGCTTTTGATGCCTGGCTTGATGAGGTAAAGAAGGTTTCACACGATGCCGAGGATGTCATTGACGAGTATGCATACCTGCTTGGAAAATCAGACACCAAAAAGAGTAGCTCACTAAAGAAACTATGGCATCGTTCCAAAGACGCGGGTGGTTGGCAGAGCATTACTGAACAGTTTAGGCAGATCGAGATCTGTCTTTCAAAGCTCACAAGCATGCGAGATCGTTATGGCATTGCAATAAGTGGAGAAGAAGTAAAATACCCAACTCAGAATAGTCAGCTGCAACATGTGCTGGACTCAACATGTCTAAACATCGAGGATAACATAGTCGGGATTGAATTAGAAACGGCATGGCTTGTGAAACAGCTGATACACGGGCAAGAAGAACGAACAATCGTCTCTGTATATGGTATGGGTGGTTTGGGTAAAACTACTCTTGTCCGTCAGGTATATAAAAAGGATGAAGTTAAACAACATTTCAACTGTTTTGCATGGATTGCAATTTCTCAAAGTTACAACAATGAACTTCTCTTGAGGGGAATATTAAAGCAGCTCGAAGAGAAGCAAAAGGACATCCCTCAGAAGGTTGACACTATGGACCTTGCAAGCTTGTTAGAAAAACTAGCAAACTTCTTGCAGGACAAAAGGTATTTGATTGTCTTGGACGACATGTGGAGTCGAGATGCCTGGGTATTATTAGATCCTGCGTTGTCTACAAGCAAGAAAGGAAGCAGAATTATCGTAACAACAAGAAATGAAGATGTTGCTTCATTAGCAGATGATGAGCAACGCATGGAACTAAAAACCCTAGGAAATAAAGAAGCTTGGGATCTCTTTTGTAGCAAAGCCTTTCCAAGAATAGAAGGCAAAACATGTCCTCAAAGTTTGGCTTATTGGGCAGAAAAAATTGTGGACAAGTGTGAAGGGCTGCCACTAGCTATTGTTGCCATTGGAAGTTTGCTGTCACGCAAGAGGCCGTATGAAAATGAATGGAAATCCTTTTATCATCAGCTAGTTTGGCAAATAGGAAACAACCCAGATCTCAACTCTGTGAGGAATGCCCTCGATCTTAGCATCAATTATTTACCAGGAAATCTAAAGAATTGCTTTCTATATTGTGGCCTATTTCCTGAAGACCACCAGATTGGAAGAGAACGGCTTATTAGGTTATGGATAGCTGAAGGCTTTATAGAAGAAAGGGGGCCAAGTATAACTATGGAGGAAGTAGGAGATGAATATCTCAATGAAATCTCTCAACGTTCTCTCCTTCAGGTGGTCCAGAGAGATGCTTATGGCAGGGCAGAGACATTCCAAATGCATGACCTTGTCAGAGATATAGTTGTAAGCAAGTGCATAAGTGAGAAATTTTCACTTCTTCTGGATAACTCTCGTGTTACAATGCATAGCAGAGAAGCACGTCGTTTATCAGTACTGAAATCTGGCAGCATTATAGATGCTCTTGAGGGTGGAGAAAAGATACGGTCCTTCATTTTGTTCGAGTATGGAGTATCGTCCTCTTGGGTACAAACTGTTACTGGAAATTTCAAGCTGCTGAGAGTTCTGTCCCTACAATTTGCAGAAATAACGAAGCTCCCTGATGTTGTGACCACTCTGCTCAATTTGCACTACCTTGATTTGTCGTACACAAATATTAAAGTGGTCCCTAAAGCACTGTGTAAGTTGACGAAGCTACAAATACTAGATCTCTATGGAACCGATGTAGTGGAACTGCCGCTCGAAATAAAGAAGCTAAGTAAGCTACGGTATCTGCAAACTTGTGTCAACCATGATTATGATGCAAGAATATTTGAATGCTTTCAAGGTGCTAAAGTACATTCTGGAATTTGTCTTCTAAAGGATATGCAGGAACTGGGACATGTGGAAGCAAACAAAGATTTGGTCGTCAACATTTGCAACTTGACATTACTGCGAAAACTTTACATAATGAAAGTCAAGCGTGAGCACATTAAGGAATTATGGACCTCCATCACAAGAATGGCACACCTTTCCAACCTTCTTATAATCTCATATTCAGAGGAAGAAGTTCTTAATCTGGAAAACTTAGATCATTTGCCAAATCTGGAATGGTTTTACCTGAAAGGCAAGTTGCAAGGAGGTGTTGTCCCATCGATCTTCTCTGGTTTCAGAAAACTCACGGACCTACGCATGGGGTGGTCCAGGTTGCAAGTAGATCCAATTCCTTCATTTGCACACATGTTGCATCTAGTCGAACTTCACCTCTACCAAGTTTATGAGGGGCAGATCATGACTTTCAGTGAAGGTTGGTTTCCAAAGCTCAAGAAATTAAACTTAGCGGACATGGAGCAGCTCAATTGCATTAAAGTGGAGGCTGGGACCATGCCGATCCTAAATTATGTAAAGCTCATTGGTCTCAGAAGTATGCTGATTGTTCCAGTGGGATTCCAAAATTTAACCTCGCTCCAAGAGATGGTCCTTATTGATATGCCACAAGAATTTATGACTATGGTACGACAAGGCTGCGATTGCATCAAGCATATCCCCATGATACTTCATCGCCTTTGAGGTTGGTGGTTGGTGCAAGCGCTGCTAGTAAAAATATAGGTATCTACTTTTTTATGGTTCCACCAAATTTAATAATTTGAGTAATGTTCGATTTACCCTCTTGAAGTTGTTGCTAAATTTAAAATAAAACACCCTCAAACTTGAGTACCAGACAACTTACCCCCTTAACTTTCAAAACCAGGTATCCTCTTTTGAAAGTTAAGGGGATAAGTTGTCTAGTATTCGAGTTTGAGGATGTTTTTCAAATTCAGCGACAAGTTTAGGGGGGAATTTTTTTTTCTCAATTTAATTTGGAGCCGTTTACAGAAAAATCTTAATGCAGAAGCAGTAACCACAAGGAATCTATAAACCTGTGCTTTTACACGTTTATTGAGAACATATAATACCATCTAGTTCATATCAATTGAGCAGATTGGTTATCTCTTCACCTTGTCAATTTAGTACCCCTTTTTGTTGCCAAATAGTCAAATACTAGTACATGCTTTTAGATAGTATATTATATACATATACATATACATATACATATACATATACATATACATATACATATACATATACATATACATATACATATACATATACATATACATATACATATACATACATACAGCATGCATTTCTTTGATTTCATCAAAGGCCTATTGCCTCAACTTCATCTTTTCTGACAAATTTGTTATAGCAATCCGATCCATGGCTTGTCATATGCTGTATTCTTACATACAAATTACTGATCTCTATTATTATTTTCTTAATTCCTTCATTCATTCACCATTTAGAGATTTCCATGCACCATAATGAGAATAAACAAGAATTGTTTTCCCTTGTAGATTCCAGTGAGATCAATAATCACCGGATGAAGAAGTTCCTCTGTATTTGTGGAGTTTGCTGGCAATTCAATTAGGTGCACATCAGTACATGGCTTACCTATCTCTGTGGGACTGTTTCAACCATCAGATGTTTAATTATCAATCTGCATGTCTTTATTATGGCCTTATGTTCTTCAAGAAGGCGCGATGCATCTTCAAATTAGTATTTCTCACTATATTGTATTTGAACTCCTGAGAGTGACTACTTGTTTGGAATTGTAATAGGGCAGTAAAGGCAATTCAGGTTTTTTGTCCCATAGTTTGTATCCGATAGGATACAGACAGTGGGTTTTCCTGAATTATACGTCGAACCCACCACATCATTTTCATATTGTCTTTGAATTCACTTTTCAGTAGGAAAGTAATGATGGTTTGCCTGATTTAGACAAAAGAGTATACTTTGGTATGTTGCTATAATTCCTGTATAGTTTGAGGTTTTGTCAAATGTCTATTTGGCAATAGTCCAGAAACTTTACATTTTAGTCATTGCCTTATAAAATATCTACAAATAGGTCCTTTTATTTACAAATAAGTCTCAGAAATTTCAAAAAAAAAAAATCCAAGGAGTGAGACATGATGACACACAGTGGTGGAGCTTGGAACCAAAGCCATCATGGGCCAATTATTAATGAACAAGGCTAACCTTTAATTTATCAATCCAAATGGAAGCAAATAATGGACTTTACAAAAGTTTAAGGGTGGCCGTGGCCTCTATTGGTCTTTGTCAAGCTGATGAGGCGGGAAGGATTCTATTATTTGGTGAAGGGTATTTCTCAATTCTTTCGATCTTATATATAGATATATAGATACAAATATAGATATAGATATAGATACAAATATAGAAATAGATACATATACAGATACACATATAGATATAGATATATAAACCTTAGATAGATATTAAACTTTGTGAAGTTTAAATTAATAAGACAACCGGCCTACATTTTGGAATGCAAAAGTGAGGCATCGGCATTTGACATTCATGCACTGCTTGCTGCATGTTCATTACAATGGCATGGCATGCATAGGCATTTCACATTTATTTTCACACTCTGAACCAGTCTCAGTCGTATCATTTACTCCTCCAACTGAATTCATCTATTGTTAGCCATCGGATCTCCTATATATCTAGGAGCGTACGATCCATCCACGGTAGCTCTTGTAGAAGTCCTGTTCCATCCCCGTCAGGCGGCGGCGGGCGTGTCCCTCAATCTCCCCGGCCGGCCGCCCTTTCTCCGATCCGCCGCACAGCAGACGATGATCGGCATGGCCACCAAGAACAAGGTGGCGGCGCTGCTCCTCTGCTTCATCTTCCTGGCCGCGATCGTCTCTGCCGAGGTGTGTATGTTGCATTGGTGATCTCTCTCCAGTCTCCATCGAATCCGTCTCTTACATTTTACATACTTATCATACTTTGTTTCGACAACTCTGAAGATTATCGATGCCAATGGGGTCGACGATGGTGAAGAGCTAGACAAAGGCGGCGGCGGCGGCGGCCACCACAAGCACAAGGTAATATAAAACTGACCAACACGACTGGCTTGGATCGGAGTACACAAGTAGTATGCTTTATTACGAGCACGACAGATCGATAAGAACCTGTAAATAACAGACGCATGCATCTGCTGTTGTGCAGGGCCACAACAAGGATGGCAAGGGAAACCTCAAGCCCTCACGTAAGTAGTAGGCATACATACAGATGCTTTTGTTCAGTTGTTTGTTGCATTGCTTGCTGTTGTTTTGGTCGGTCAGTTTGGCTCGATCGATCTGTGCTGCCTGTGTTGTGCAACAAGAACAAGTGCTCAATTGTTGCAGAGTGCGGCGGGGAGTGCAAGCGGCGGTGCTCCAAGACGCACCACAAGAAGCCGTGCCTCTTGTTCTGCAACAAGTGCTGCGCCAAGTGCCTGTGCGTGCCGCCGGGCACCTACGGCAACAAGGACACCTGCCCCTGCTACAACAACTGGAAGACCAAGAAAGGAGGGCCCAAGTGCCCATGATGGGCCATCATGCATTTCCTTATCCGGCCGCCGGCCCGTGTCTTTCTTCCTGGACAACAACCTTAGCTGTGTAGTGTAGCTAGGAATAATAGCCTGTTCTTGTTTTTGGCCATTTCAGAAGAGTAGGATCAGTTTGTTTGGGCCTCAACCTCACAGTATTCTCTGATCTAAAAAAAATATTCAAGATGGAGGATTACTCATCAAATCAAAAAAGAGAAAAAAGAATTCAGTGTGCCCTTTCTGCGCTGTCGGGACTCGCAAGCGACAAAGCAGGTTAGTATTCGCCTAATCTTGCCAGACACGGGTTGCTTTCTACTACTGGTAGTCATTAAAAACCTGCACGCCATCAGATCGATCCATGCGTGATTGGTCGACACCGAGTATCATCATTGGATCATCAATCAGGATTACATGACCAACGGTTTGACTATTGTGAATTCAGGATCAGATGCTACACCTAAACTACCTACTGCTCCCTAGCTCCGTCCCCAGGAAAGTACATCTCTCGTTACTCGAAGAGTCCAACAATTTTAAATTTAATCAAACTTATTATTAGATTATTCATGAAATATATTTTTCGTAGTAAACCTGTTTAAAAAGTAAAGACCCACCATACTGTTTTCTGTTAGTTTAGTCAGATTTGATTTTTGTTGATCGATTTGATTCAGATTTCAGATCCAGAGGTGCACTATTTTTAGAATGGAGGGGATACTCCACTATGCCAGGACATGCCTACTGCCATAGGCAGACAGACCAGGCACTATCCATGAGCATACAGATAGGACATGGGAGATGGCCTTTGTCCTCCAAGTAAGGACAATCATAGTCTGCCCAATTCTAGGTTTGGTTACAGTCGAACTAAATTAAGTTTGATTGAGTTTATGCAAAAATATTGTCAATATTTAACACTCTAAATAAGCATATTATAAAAAAATCAGAACATATTTAATACAATAAACATAAATATCTAGTTTAACTGAGCACTATTATAGATTTTTCTTTTGATAAAGGGAGTATCATTGGAATTTCATATACTATGCATGCAATGCACCTCCTACCAACTACCATCGCTTCCTTTCGTTCAGTTGAGGTTCAGTGTCTCGTTTCTGACTTTTTTCCCTTCTGACTGCACGGGTGACCCTAAAAGGTTCCGTATAGCGGAGCAAAAATGCTGCAGCGTGGGCCTTCAAACGATACGCTAAGCTACTCGACAGTCTCGCGCACCTCAAATTTGACGCACGTATGGAACCTACGCTACGCCTAGGCGCGGGGCCGGGCTTGTCCTGCACGCAGAGAGAGGGAGGAGGAAAAAAGCGGATGCAGGGTGGGTCCTACTACTTTAACTTGCAAAAAAAATGTTATAACTCACAAACCAATTAATCAAATTAAATTCTGATTGCATCATTAAATTCGTTTCAATAAATTCTTCGAAACAAGATCTCACATGGATATATTTAGATAAAGTGATAAGTGAGTCCCACAGTAGATAGAGGATGATATAGAGGATGGATGAGTGCGGAAGAATTAGGTATAGAGGAAAGAATCTCGATGACTAGGATATATAAAGGATGAATATAGAGGTTCATGAGTGCGGATAATCTGATTAGTGTGCCTGCATATCCTATCAACTCACCTGTAGAAGTGTACGTAGACTGTACTGTAGTAGCAGTAACAGTAACAGTACCAGCGCCATCTCATCTTTCAGTCAGCCCAGCGGATCGATTGTGTCCTTGGCCTCGTTTAGATTGAAAGTTTTTTCAACCCGATGAATAGTACCACTTTCGTCTTATTTGACAAATATTGTCTAATCGTGGACCAACTAGGCTCAAAAGATTCATCTCGTGATTTCCAACTAAACTGTGTAATTAGTTATTTTTTTTACCTACATTTAATACTCCATGCAAGCGGCTAAAAATTAATGTGATGGAGAGAGAGTGAAAAAACTTGGAATTTTGTTCCATTGGTGTCGCCGCTAGCAGCGCCTGATTGGACGCGAACCAGAAACAGGCACGATGCGATGGCTTCCTTCCGCCAATGGCAGACACGCTGGCCCTAGCTCCACCTTTCGCCTCCGATTTGCCCGGTCGCCCACCGGTCTGCTCGTATGGATCCAGCGATTTGACGGCCGCGGGTCGATCGGATCGATCCTCAGCCTGTGCACAAGCACGCACTTGTTGCGGACCTGAATTTACACAAACACGTATGCATGCCTTCTTCAGAGAGACTGCTTCTCTTCTTTACCTGCATTGACGATTGACCCCAAGCAAGTCGCTGTCTTGCAGCTAGCGTCAGTTGCAGATGAACACTAGCCAAGCTGGCTGCTCATACGAGCACTCATGTGTTGGATCTGTCAAATTAATATTGTATAGGAGTTTCCTCTTCTTAATGAAAAACGTGCTCAGCCTGGTGGCTGAAAAAGATCCAGAGGAGAGCACAGAAGGCAACAGCTACATCTACATGGGTAGCAAGCAGCTCAGGTCCAACCAAGTTTGCGGTGCTGGGAGCCAAGCTGGCGGAAAAGGAGGAGGGCTTCAATTGCACGCGACTCCTCCTCCCCTGATCACTTCACATGCATGCAGACTCACATCCCATCCATCCGTCCGTCCTTGGGCCTTGGCAAACGCCAAACGGACGCCAGCCAATTCCATGAGCCGGTGCATCTGCATTCATCAACCACTATTGCCCACACACCCACATGAATGAATGAATTGTAGGGGACCGTACCTCCGGACCTGGACCTTTCCTGCCAGTAGCTTATTGGCATCCATCTATCTATCCTGGCTTCTTCTTCCACCTGTTTGATGATGCTAGTAGTACTACTAGTAGTAGCCAAGGTGACATTTTTTTTATATATTAAACAAACATGCATTACATGATGACGAGCTGCAGAAGCTGAATTATGGTTATGTTTATATGCCTTCCCCCAATCCAGCTCCATTGACTGGTGGCATGCAACAGAGATACTGTACAGTACTGTGCGTCTGATCTTGGATGGCAGTGGCCTGAAAACAGACATTCTGCTGCTGGGCAGCGAGGACAGAGGGGCATGCACTACAGCAGACAGGAGATTCCCCGAGTGCCTGCAGCACTCGGGAAGACTGTTTTGCACTCAGGGAAGCCTTCCTCGAGTGCAACACTCGGGGAAAACCCTCCGGCTATTCCTCCCACGGGAAAGAATTATTCCCCGAGTGCTAAAAACCTTGCACTCGGGGAAGGCTTTCCCGAGTGCCGTGCACGCACTCGGGGAACATTTGACGCTGTTGGCGACGCCCGATGCCGTTTGCTTTTTTTAATATTTTTTTAAAAAAATTCTTCCCCGAGTGCCAGACAGTTTGCACTCGGGGAAGCCAGCTGGTTTTTTTTTAAAAAAAAGTTCCCCAAGTGTCTGGCAGTTTGCACTCGGGGAAGAGCCCTGTTTTTTTATTTTTAAAAAATTCTTCCCTGAGTGCCTAACCTTTTGCACTCGGGAAAGCCAGCTTTTTAAAAAAAAAAAAAGTTCCCCGAGTGTCTGGCAGTTTGCACTCGGGGAAGAGCCCTGTTTTTTTATTTTTTAAAAATTCTTCCCCGAGTGCCTAACCTTTTGCACTCGGGGAAGCCAGCTGGTTTTTTAAAAAAAAAATTCCCCGAGTGTTTGGCAGTTTGCACTCGGGGAAGAGCCATGTTTTTTTATTTTTTAAAATTTCTTCCCTGAGTGCAACAATGCATATATTTATATCGCAAAGCATAAATGAACAACAATATATCACAAGCCATATTTATATATCACAAGCGACCAAATTTGTATAAAATTCATAATATATTAGAAACCACGCGTTCAAGTGACACGTTATTCCAAGTTCACAAGTTCAATTCAATACTGAAAACGACTCCGAAGGCAGCTCATGGCGATGGTCCAACGTGCGATGCCGGCGAGGGTAGGGATGCCCCAGCGTTCGATCCCGGCGACGGTCCAGGTGCGGATGGCCCGATGTGCGATACCGGCGACCCTTCGACATGGTTCGACGCCGCCCCCGATTGATGCTGCAAAAAAAGAGAGCGGATTGTGTGTGAGTGGCAAGATAAAGATGTAAGTAGTTTAAAGAAAAGCTAGAAATTTCGGCAGCACCTCCCCTGCACGGGGAGGTTTCCAAAACCTGCAATAGAAAAGTCTGCACGAAGGCCGACGACCACATTTCCGGCACGAAGGCCAACACATGAATAAATCCAGCCTTTGGCTCACACATGAACAATTCCAGCCTTAGGCTCACACTATGTTTGATACTAAGCTTCGTACTCATACTCACCGGAGTAGATTCTCGATGATGTGGTGGTGGTGGTGGTGGTGGTGCAAGCAGCTGTGCTGGGATCTCCCAACCTTGTTGCTCCCCAAGTTGTTGCATGAACTTGAGGAAACCTTCATGTCGGGCCTCCAAAGCTTGTGTCCTCTGACGCTCGGCCTCCCGCTCGGCCCGCTCAGCCTCCCGCTCGGCCCGCTCAGCCTCCCGCTCGACCCGCTCGGCCTCCCGCTCGGCCCGAAGCTGCTGCACCTCGGCCTGCAACATTTGACCCCCAACGTTTCAATAATGCAGAGCTAAGGAACGTAAAACTCACAGAAACGAAGAATGAAACTGGAATACTTACCTGGAGTGCCTCCACCACTGTCGGCCGTTGTCCAATGGGCACGCTAGAGCAAGAGCTCATGCTCCTTTGTCGGAGGCGATTGAGAGGAGGAGTAGAGCCCGTGTTGAGGAGGCTGTTGCCAATCATGAATCGCCCATGCTGTTTGCCAGGCCCCACCCTCATCACAAGCTCAGGATCAAGGTTCTCCTCGGTCCTCGGATCGTACTCCGGCCCGCGGACTGACCTTGCCGCCTCTGTGTACACAGTGAGGCGAGGGTGTATGGTGGAGTTGGTGTACGCCTCTGGGCCCGCATCCGGGTTGTACTGGATGTCGGCCTTTGCCCGACCTTGGTGGGCCAGAGCATACGCCGTGAGTTGGCCAATAGGCTGACCACCGTGCGCCGCCTCCTGCGAGAAAGACAACATGTGGTTAGGAATCATGCAGAATTGAGTGCGGCTATATTAGACAAATGGTTGTGACTTACATATGTTTTCTTGTATTTGTTGAGGCTGGCACTGCCCTGATGGTGAGGTACACCTGGCATCATCATACGTTGCTCGCTTTTCTCTTGGTGCTGCTTCAGCCAGTACTTGTCCAACCATCTCTCCACTAGAACCGCCCAACAATCGGGAAAGGTTTTGCACCAGCTCGGAATCACCTACAAGCCATTAGAAGATCAAATTAGGCATAGTTAATCACAAGTGAGATCAATAGGAGATGTTTTTTATTTACCTTTAGGTACTGCTCCCTTGTCAGAATCTCTGTCTCACTTTTTGCCTGAGTTCTGTTGATTCTTCTATTACAGTAGGTTGCGTTGTAGTCAATGTGCGCCTGGAGGCGCGCCTCGTAATACAAGTCCCCGACACGCCTTTTACAGACAGCGTAAGCCACCTGATACGCCCTTACCTCCTGTCCCGGCTAGCATCTGAAGAAGTCCTGCATAAAGACACAAGGTATCTATTATTTTATTTCAAGAATGTAATGAATGCAATAAATTGAGGGCTGTAGTGCGAGAAAGGCTTACCCACAACTCCAAAATCACCCGATCCGCCAAGTTTCTATATGGAGGGTCGGTGGAGACGGTGGCGTACATGTCGAATGTGGGTGCCTCTGGGAGCACGTCCACATCATCTGACCACACCAGGCCAGGGAAGTGCTCCCTGCACAGAAGTCCTAGGATCCCATTGACATTGCGAGCATCGACCCCATCCTCCACAATAACCCAGTTCCTGCACAAGTGGTTAACAATAGTTATTATTAGCTCTTATTAAGATTTTTCATCATATCAAATGAAGAACATATGAAGTTACTTACATATCCCCATCGGGTGCAATCAGTGGGCGTTGGTCAATAGGAATCGGTCGCTTCGGGAGCTGGCTGGGACCTCGTTTATAGGGTTTCGAGGCGGCAGAGGAAGTCGAACCTACTGCCCCCGTAGACACGTCCGGAACCACCTCCTCGGATGTGTGCGGAACCCCCTCCTCGGACGCGTGCTGAACGACATCGTCGTACATCTGCGGAACAACGTCCTCGCCAAACCTTTCAAGTTTTTTATCATAGTCTCTACACGTGATAACACGACGTCCAGACAAATTTCGTGAATTTCGGACTTTGTTCGGATTTTTTATAATTTAAATACTCTTTTCGCGCAAGTTGTTCGTCATGTTACGTCAACAAGACACTCGATATTTCATGTGATTTCCTGGATATGGCCTCAACATACACCAAATATGATTAATATCATTTTTTGAACCAAAAAAATCCAGTATTTTATGCACATGCAGTTCAAATTTGAGGTATGCAAAAAATTCAACGAAACAAAAGAAACTAATGAAATATATCAAAAAACTCAAAATTGTCCTAAATTTGAACAAGGAGTTATAAATGATGTTGGAAAGCCTCACAAAAAAAGGAGCAAAAAAAACAAAAAAAATAAAATCTTCCCCGAGTGCCAGGACATGGCACTCGGGGAAGAGGCTCTTCCCTGAGTGTTAGGACGCGGCACTCGGGGAAGCTTTTTAATTGTAACGGCACCGGTGGGCTAGGCCGTCAAGTGGCAAATTTCTTTCCCGAGTGTCTCTCTTCCCCGAGTGTTGCACTCGGGGAAGAAATGCTTCCCCGAGTGTCGACTTTCCCCGAGTGCCAGGCTCCCCGCGGCACTCGGGAAAGCCTCTCTTTCCCGAGTGCTTTCCAGCCTGGCACTCGGGGAAGAGTGGCTTCTCCGAGTGCTCGACATTTGGCACTCGGGGAAGCCTGTGGCACTCGGGGAATTTCGTTTCTCCTGTAGTGATGGCGAGCTTATCCATGGCCGTGTTTAGTTGAACCAATTTTGATGTCCAAAATCTGCATAGTGTAGGATGGCGCACTGTAGCATTTCGTTTGTATTTGTGAATTTTTGTCCAAACATTGACTAATTAGGCTTAAAAGATTCATCTCGCAAAGTACAACTAAACTGTGCAATTAGTTTTTGATTTTATCTACATTTAGTACTCCATGCATGTGCCGGCATTTTGATGTAATGAGGAATTTTTTTTTGCATAGTGAAATTTGGTGAAAAATTTGGCATCTAAACAGGCCCCACGATGAGATGAGAACTTCCAGTGACAGTGTGTGTGTGTGTCCCATGTTGGTGTCCTGTTGCTTGCATGATTTGATTTGATATGATATGATACAGGTGGAGCCTGCTTATTGCCTAATGCTGTGTTGATCACATTATCCACCAGCTAGTACTAGTAGGGCCTCCCTCCTTGCTCTGGGAATTCAATTCAGTTCATCAGGTCAAACAAATTGACCCCCTGGTTTACTCGGTGTAGTACTAGTACTAGCTAGCCAGTAGGAGTACTTGCCAATTGGCAAAGCATTTCGTCCCATCCACTGTGTACTTGGCTTACTTTTTCAACATTTCGTTTAAACGCTGCTCGTGCGTCTGATCCCATCCACTGTAGTGTTTTCTATCATCATTATAATATGTTCGTTCATCGTACCATTGATTGTGTGCTTCTAATTAATGATGTCACCAATTAAGAGTTCTCTTTATGTCAAAATTTGATCTTAGTAAATAAGGCTGATAATGGAGAAATGCATGATTGAACTCCAGTTTGTTAGGTTGACAAAAGTCCATCCACTTGTCAATGGAGTTTTTTTAGATTACGGAATCAAAGCATTCCGGCCTGCATCATCCAACTTGTCAAGGGAGTTGGTCTTAACTCCTACTAAGTGATGTACTATGATTCCTAAGAAGACTAGTACAATTACTCATCCTTGCTTATTTTAAAACAAATTAAAAACTTTGGAGAAAGATTATGGGACAGTGATTCTGACATGTCGGATCTGGTTGGCACTCCGAGCCCGAGATCTGTGTATTTCATCTAGAAAAACAGTTGTTCAATCAAATACCGTGGTTCAGAAACATTTTTGCAATTTTTACCTGTATATTAGTTTTAGCTAGAAACGGAGGTAGTAAAGCTTTCACTGTATATTCAGGAAAAGGACTTCATCAGCTTTTTGGTGATGTGTATTGGGAAAATAAAGAATTTGCACTGTTGTCAGGATCCTGAAACATTTACCATGATTCATTCCCTGTGATATGATATTGCAACTACAAAATGGAAAAGGTAATGCTTAGACTTACAGCTGTACTCTGTACAGGTGAAGAACTTTACTGATACAGTTGGATTATTGTTTCAAACCGAAACCAATTTAGCTTTTGTTTTCCTTTTCCAATTCTATAGATATTAGGAGATGAATAAGAATAATGGCATCCCCCAATTTAGCTTTCCTTTTAAGAATAATGGCATCCCCCAATTTAGCTTTCCTTTTTGTTTTCTTGAAATTCCATAGCTGTTAGGAGAGGAGAAGAATAAGAATATAAATGGCGTCCCCTACCTGGATATGTTCCCATTTCATTTGGGAAAGTTGCCAAGCAGAGTAGGAATTTATACCATCTTGTTTTCAGTACAGCATTTGTGAGGTGAATATATGCCCATTTTTTTTATTCTTTCTGAGAGAACAAAACATGGATTTTTTTTCAACACCGATTCCGCTGCAGAAGTCAAGTTTGGCTACCGAAAACGACCATTCTGGCTGTGTTTAGTTCCCTTAAAAAAGTGAAAAATGTACTGTAGCACGTTTTGGTTTTATTTGGCAAATAGTATCCAACCGTTGACTAATTAAGTTCAAAACGTTCGTCTAGCAAAGTACAACCAAACTGTGCAATTAGTTTTTAATTTTATCTACATTTAGTACCCCATGCATGTATCATAAGTTTGATGTGACGGGGAATTTTCTTTTTGCATAGTGTATTTTTGAGGAACTAAACACAGCCTCTCTATCTTTTGTCACCAACGTTGGATCGACTCTACTCTACCGGTCTAGTCAATTCAACCGTGGTACGGTAAATCTTTTTTTTCCCTGATCTCTCTACGCCGACAAAGAAGATATCATGGTATCTTTCATGTACCCATTCCAGCCTCACTCTTGGGGATGGTCATCGCCCTAGCTACATTGCATTTGTTTCATGCCCATTTACCCTGTATGGAATAATCTGCCTAAAATTCCTAGCTACATTGGCTTAGGTTTGGACAAATCAGACACACATGCACATCACAGGTTTAAATGTGGCCAAATAGGCACAAAACCTGAACTCTGCCCGTGTTTAGTTCCAGAGTTGGCGTGGCCAACTTGGAATAGTAAGAGTCACGTCGCACTGTAGCAACTTTTGTTTTTATTTGGTAAAAATTGTCCAAACATTGATTAATTAGGCTTAAAATGTTCGTCTCATAAAGTATAACAAAACTGTGTAATTAGTTTTTTTATTTCATCTATATTTAGTACTCCATGCATGTACCAGCATTTCGATGTGACGGGGAATCTTCTTTTTGCATAGTGGATTTTGGATGTAGGAATTGGGAACTAAACAAGGGCTCTGAAGAAGTAACGGTGGCCAGGCCATACCCCCACAAATGCTGTAGCTACCTCCAGTAATGCATTGCACTTGCTGCATGCATGCATTCAAGTAAGCTGTTCATACCACACAGCTATACAACACCACAACATCATTGACCAATGGTGACCTGATGAATTGGAGCAATGAGCAATAAATTGAACAGTTCAACTGGTCAGATGTCAATCAGGAAGAAAATAGAGGGAAGAAGGTGGTGCAAGCAAGTGCGCAAGCATAGAAGCCGGAGGACGAAATGAAGAAGAGTCAATTGGAGAGGAGTGCTTCTCTGTCCAACCTCAGCTCGACCAGATGTGCATCCAAAGAAACCTCTTTCTCTCATGCCTATGCCTGGTTTTCTTCCTTTTGCTCTGTGTATAACTGTGCTCCTACACGATTCTCTGGATCTCCTAAATCTGACCAAATTGGATGTGCAATTTCCGTTTCTTTTCATGTTTCCTTGTCAAGATGTCGGTGTTGGTAAACGGAAACCTAAAGGGTGTCCCTCCAGTTTAGTTGGGAGGATGGGCATAGGAGCACAGCTAAAAATGTGTCCGTTAGCCTCCCCCTCCCGACCCCCGCTCCCCCACGGCGGTGCGGCGGCGGCGCCTAGATCCGCCGCTGCAGCAGCCTCCCCGCAGCCCTCCACCACTCACGCACCTCCGCCACCCTCCGCCTCCCAGCCTGGGCCCACTTCGCCGGGCGGAAACCCACCCCGACACGGACCCGTGGAACCTGCGCGGCCCCGTCTGCGTTCGCTCCTGGTTGGCTCGCTCGAGCTGCAGATCGATGATTCCGCGGCAACCACGACCTCTGCCACAGCCCAGCGGAGGGTGCACTTCTCCTTTACTCAACCCCCAACCACCAGCGCCATAAATTCCACCCAGCTCCCTCCACCAAGCAAATCCTGCCTCAAATCTTCTGCGGCTCAAGGCAGTCAGCGTGCTCCGCCCTGCGGTAATGGTGGCGCACCTTCCCAAGGCAGCAGCGGCAAGACGGCGGTCTCCGACGCCGCACGTGTCCGGGCGCCCATGCCTGGCCACTCCTCCCAGGCGTGCTCAGAGGACGACGAAGGGGGATGGACAGAAGTTCTCCGGAGGAAGCGACGCAACGGCGACGCCCAGACGAATTCATGCCGCCCAGCGACCCGCTCACCCCCGCTCCGCTCCACGCTCACCGAAGCACTGAGAGGTAAATGCTTCCGTTGTCTGGCTGGCGGGCACCGAGCAGATGTTTGCAGGGAGCCGGTGCGATGTCTCAGATGCAGGAGGTTCGGCCATAAATCCAGAGACTGCAAATCTTCCCCTGCCCGTGGTGCCTCTACTTTCAGCCCTTTTGCCTCCTCTGCTCCACCACCACCGGCTCCCAGCTCCTTCCCACCCCTCCCGCGCCGCGCCATGCCAGCTGCGGGTGACCCCGCGGCCCGTCCTGAAGTCACCAATGCCGTGGCCGCTGTGACTCCGGAAATGGAGGGGGAGGCTACGCGACTCTCCACCTGCGCTGTTGTCCTTTGTCTGTGCAGAGGCCACGATGACCCGGAGCCAGAGGAGATCGAGAGGGCAATCTGTCGTCGCTTCGGCGTTCAGCGGGGAGACGTCAAGGTCTCTCGCCACCGCCCAGAGAACTACCTCGCCATCTTCGAGCACCCCCACCACCGAGATGCTGCAGTGACCTTGGAGCGACTGCCGGTGGGCGACCTCGACTACCGCATTTGGCCGTGGCGTATTCAGGCCTACGGCGAACACTGTGAGATGCGCCACCGCGTGCGGCTATGCCTGGAGGGGATCCCCGTCCACGCGTGGAACGAGAGCATCGCCAAGCGGGTGGTGGCGAGGGTGTGCGACATCGACTTCGTGGAGAGGCGTTCCACGGAACGGGAAGACACCAGGGCTCTGTGCATCTGGGCCTGGACTTACAACCCCTCCGACATCCCAAAGGTAACTTGGCTAACAATCACAGGCAATGCAGTTCGCGTCCATCACGGCGTAGCTCCTCCGCGTGGGCGGCGTGGACTCACCTTCCGTGTCCTTGTCCACCTGGACCTGCTCGAGATGCCTCCGGACAGCCACGGCCGTAGTGAGATCAGAGACTTCATCTGGCACTATGGGGTCGTCGACGGCGAGCGCGCACAGCGAGACCGCCACAACCCGCCACCAGCAGACAACAGGCATGAGCGACGCCGCGACGAGGACAACGACGACGAACGTCGCGGCCGCCGCGAACGAAGGAGCGACCATTGGGGGTCACACTTGATCCGTAGCCTCTCTCGAGCCCCGGAGCGGGCAAGGGAAAAGGAACGGTCCGAATCAAGACACGGCCGCCAGGACAACTCATCCACGACTAATGGGCACCGCATGTATGCCCAGAGCACTCTGTCAGCTGATGCAGTCCACGACTTCATCGATGCCAGGCACGGGCGCCACGGGTCAGAGTCTCCATCACGCCGTGCACGCTCCACTCCTGGAGAAAGGCGTGCTCGATCCCTGTCCCCGGCAGCAGGGAAGGGCGGCGGTGTGGAAGCAACCAAGGCAGTGCCCCAGGCAGAGGGCACGACATCTGCATCGCCCTCAGCTTCACTTCACGCCCAGGATGCGGCACCACCACCGATCGGCAACAATGCGCGCCTCCATGAGGATACTGAGGGGGCCAGCATGATGACTGCCACGCCTCCTCCCTCGGCCATGACGACTGCCACGCCTCCTCCCTCGCCGACGACTCCGTCAAGCACCCCTCCTGAGGCCACCGGCAACAATCTCCAGAGGCCGGCGTCACCTGCCAGTGGGGGTGAAGATCGCAGGGAGCTGGAATTGCAGAGAGCCAATCCTTCAACAGAGCCCAGGCGCAGGGACCTCGTCAATGCCCAGACAACACCACAGCATGGATCGCCCGCACCACGCACACCTGCGGCACCACTGCCCTCGGCGAACCGCACGCAAGTCCAGCGGTTCCGCCCGGGGCTCGTCTACACCAGGCGCCGGGCTCGCGGTCCAGGGGGCTCCAGGGCGGGCCCCTCTTGCTCGCCGACCCCTTCACCAACAACGCTGCGGACCCGGACCTCCCCCAGGTCAGCCCAGGCTGCCACCCTACCACGAGCAGAGATCGCGGCGACGGCGTTCGTCCAGTCCTTGGCGCGCGCACTGCCACAACCTCTCCTACAGGCTCCTCGACGGCGGGCTTCCTCCACTCTACGACACAGGAAGGCTGCAGCGCCTGTTCGCAGGAGCGTCCGCATCGCAGCCATGTCTTGGCCCAGAGGCGACGCACAGGCGAAGGCCAGGCAGGTCCTCATGAAGAAGATGGGCATCGTTGAAGAAGAAGGGCTATCCGCCGAGGACCTCATCCTGCGCTACATCGACCTCTTCAGGGGACCCCTCACAGACATGACGATCAAGGCCATTGCAGCATTATGTGGCCTTGACAGCGCGCCGGTGGCTTCAACTGCTCAGGCTTAGTCCCGATGTTCACTGTCTGTCATGGGTCCTGCTTTTCTATCAATGACAGCCATTCCCCAGAGTGTTTCGTCTAGGACAAGCCAAGGCCTAAGAGTCGTATCAGTCCAGTGTCTGTACCTGCGAACGACCGTGGTGGTGGCCAGGGGCCTTCAGTCACCACCGCTTCTGTCCAGGAAATGTCTTCTAGTTGGTCGTCGCTTTTCTGTTTGCACTTGCGCCATCAGGCCGGCTGCCATTGGCTTTCAGCTCCACCGGCACCGCTCATCTTGCTCAGCTTCACATATCTGTCCAACTGGAATCTGCCTAAGGAATGTCATGATCAGGTTCTCCTTTGGAGCTACATGGATGTGTGCTGCAACTTTCCTCCCTGCATTATTAATTCTTATGAACCTGAGTCTACTTCGTGCAATTGAAGATGGCCTGTGGAATGCCACGTTATTTTTTTCCTCTTGTGCTCCATGGATGATTGCTGCAAATCTCCTCCCTGCATTCCGGGCATCTCTGAAACAGGGGTTACAATCAGTTACATATGGCACAACGTAACTGTCAACTGCTGAATTGGAATGTTAGAGGGCTAAATGACGGCGCGCGGCAAGACACGGTCAATGAGCTGGTGAGATCCATGGGAGCCACGATAGTTTGTTTGCAGGAAACAAAACTGCAGACTGTTGACCAGAATACCATTACCCGTACAGTTGGTCCACAATTCTCCAACTCTTTCGCGGTGCTGCCGGCTGCACAAACAAGAGGTGGAGTTCTGCTTGCAGTGAACCAAGATTTCTTCGACCTTTCCAACGTGGTGCTAACTGCGAACGCCATAACCGCGACTATCACCATGAGGGCAGACGCGGTCAAGTGGCAAATCACAGTGGTCTACGGTCCGCAAGGTGACGCTGCCAAGCTTCAGTTCCTCCAAGAACTGAGAAGCATCCCACCTCCAGAGCATAACAGATGGCTCATCCTCGGGGACTTCAACCTTATTTATCAAGCGGAAGACAAAAACAATTCAAACCTTAACCGACGCCTGATGGGATCCTTCAAGGCAACAATTGACCATTTACGCCTCAAAGAGATAAAATTAAATGGTCGACGCTTCACTTGGAGCAATGAGCAGGACAACCCGACATTAACCAGGATTGATAGACTTCTGTGCACCCCGGAATGGGAGCTCATCTTTCCAGCCTGCTTCCTTCACTCGTTGCCGTCCCTCATGTCAGACCATACTCCTTTGCTCCTCCAGGGGGAATTGGACCATCATAAAGACTCTTCTTTCCGTTTCGAAAATTTTTGGACCAAGGTTGACGGATTCCATGAATTGGTGAATGAGATATGGAACAAACAGGTCCACTCCACACTCCCTCTGAAGCGCCTGCACATCAAAATGGTGCGCACTGCAAAGGCCATTAAGCGCTGGCGAAAGGAGAAAGTAGGGGACACCAAACTACAACTAGCTCTAGTCAAGGAGGTACTGTTGCAGCTAGAGTTGGCGCAAGAAGCTAGGGTGCTTACAGCCCAAGAGCTCGATCTCCGCCGGCGCCTCAAAGCCCGTTGTATGGGGCTTGCAGCCATTGAAAAATCGAGGATCAGGCAAAGATCCAGACTCACATACATCCGTTGCGGTGACGCCAATACAAAGTTCTTCCATATTAGAGCCAATTCGCGCCGAAGGAAAAACTACATCCATTGCCTTCAGACTGACACAGGAATTGCTATGACCCAGGAGGCAAAACAAAAGGTGGTGGCAGATTACTTCAGAGATCACATTGGCTCCACAACCCCAAGGAACGCAACCCTCAATTGGCAGGCCTTAGGGTACACTGCGCATGACATGTCACAACTTGAAACACCGTTCACACAGGAAGAGGTAGAGAGCATTATAAAGTCCATGCCACCGGATAAAGCACCGGGTCCAGATGGTTTCACGGGCGCCTTCTTTAAAGCGTGCTGGGAGATAATAAAGGAAGATGTTATGGCTGCCTTGCACTGCCTCTTCAACTTGAACTCCCAAGGTTTTGAGATGCTGAACTCGGCAAACATTGTGCTGCTACCAAAAAAATTAGAAGCCTTAAGGGTAACCGACTTTAGACCGATCAGTCTCATACACAGCATTGCAAAAATTTTCTCAAAATTACTGGCCAACAGACTTGCCCCGCACATGAACTCTCTAGTCTCAAACTGCCAGAGTGCATTCATTAAAAAACGAAGCATCCATGACAACTTCCTCTATGTCCAAGGCGCGGTTCGGAAGATGCATAAATTTAAGATACCGTCTTTATTCATGAAGCTTGACATCCACAAAGCCTTTGATACTGTCAACTGGAGCTATCTTCTAGAGGTCCTACAGGCCCTGGGGTTCGGGCCACGTTGGCGCGAATGGGTCTCCACCCTCTTCCGCACGACCACCTCCTGTGCAATCCTCAATGGGCACAAGGGACCTAGCTTCAGTCATGCCAGAGGGGTCCGTCAAGGGGACCCCCTCTCCCCAATGCTCTTTATCTTGGCCATGGACCCTCTTCAACGTCTGCTTGACATGGCGACTCAGCAGGGGATCCTAACCCCCGTGCCTCCGGTAGCAGCTAAATGGAGAACCTCTATGTATGCGGATGATGCAGCAATCTTCATTAACCCCATAAAAGAGGATGTTGTGGCCACCAAAACAATATTAGAAGCATTTGGGGATTTTTCGGGCTTGCATATTAATCTACAGAAAAGCTCCGTCCACCCGATAAGATGTGAAGAAATTGATCTGGACACCGTATTGTCTCCGTTCACAGGTACCAGAGGCAATTTCCCTTGCAAATATTTAGGCCTGCAGCTTCACATCAGATCGCTCCAAAAAATTCACATACAGCCGCTCATCGAACGCATCGGACAACGGCTTCCTGGATGGAAGGGGCGCTGGCTAAACAAAGCGGGACGTCTCACTCTCGTCTCATCAGTCCTCTCGGCTATGCCAACTTATCACCTAACTGTTTTCCCGCTAGCGGCGTGGGCCAAAAAGAAAATCGACAAAATCCGGAGATCGTTCCTATGGAAAGGGGAAGAGAATGCAAATGGAGGACATTGTCTGGTCAATTGGCCAACGGTCACCCGACCGAAAGACCTTGGTGGCTTAGGAGTTCCCGATCTCGAAAGGTTTGGTCGCGCTCTCCGACTTCGCTGGTTATGGCAGGATTGGACGGAAGACAACAAACCTTGGGCAGGAATGGAGCTTCCTTGTAATGATGTCGACCGTCTCCTTTTCAACTCTTCGACCACAATCTCCTTAGGTGATGGTGCAAAGGCTCGCTTCTGGCACAACAATTGGCTTGATGGGGAGGCACCTAAGTACCTTGCCCCAAATCTTTTCACGATGGTCCGAAGGAAAAATAAAAGTGTGCAGCAGGAGCTCCGCAACAACAATTGGATACGATCTCTGAGGGGACATATCACCACAGCCACGCACATAGAGGAGTTTGTGTCCCTTTGGATCAGGATCCAGGAGGTGCACCTGGTCCAAGGCGTCAAAGATTCCATCACCTGGAAATGGACACCAGATGGTAACTACTCAACCCGCTCAGCTTACCGGATCCAATTCAGAGGTTCCTTTGCCAAATTTCCGAGGGATCGCATTTGGAAGGCACATGCTGAAAACAAGTGCAAAGTCTTCACTTGGATTTTAATCCATGGGAAACTCCTAACCGCAGACAACTTGCAAAAGAGAGGATGGCCGCATCAGGAACACTGTGTTCTATGCAATGGGCCCTTAGAGACTGGACTCCATCTTTGTCTCTGCTGTCCCTATGCCAAGGCAGTTTGGAGACAAATTCTTGCATGGGAACACTTCAATACTAATCTAGGACAGCTGCAGGGGGACCCTTTGCAGATCTTGTCCTGGTGGGAGAAGGCTGTTACCGTAGTGCCCCTAACAGAGCGGAAACGCTTCAACGGCATGGTCATATACACCTTTTGGAACCTCTGGAAAGAGAGAAACAGGCGCATATTCAACAACAACTATGAATCAGTGATGCAAGTAGCAGCAAGGACCAAAGACGACATTGAGCAAAGAAGGAGAGCTTTCGGCTAGAGGGGGCTTAGTGTTTTGAGGAGAGCAATTCCTTTTCCTGCTTCCCAGGGCGTGTTAACCCTGGATTTGCTTGTACTTGTTCAACTTTTTACCCTCTTAATTGAATGGCAGAGCTCCTGCTAATTTTTCAAAAAAAAAAAAATAAACGGAAACCTTTCTCTTCATATATTAGCAGCTAAACATATATGTGTGTCAAACTGTCAATCTATCCAAGACACCTCAGACGTTCTGTCAAGTCAATTCAGATCTAATCTTGTCCACTAATGGACCTACTATTACTAAAAATGTTGGTTAGTTGGCCATGCTGGTCTTTGACAAATAATATAATAATATATATACTAGTCATCAAACTGCCACCTTCAGTACTCTCTTCTGGTAGCAACACCACAAGATAGCATATAGCCTTTTGTTACTTGTTAGTGCAAATAATTTAGCACTGCCAACAGAAATAACGACCAGCCTAGTTCACGCACAATGTGCCAACCTACTCACTCATAAGTAAGAAGATTAGTTCAAAAATAAACAGGCATATATAAGAATAATATATCTGATCCGTGCATAAGAATAAGAAATTTCACTGTCTGCCATAGCTTGTGGTTCGTTCATCAAGTACCATTGGTTTACTAACATGACTGCCTCAAAATCTATCTGGAAAAAAAGTAGAATAGACAAGAGTGCACGCATAAGTACTATTTTGGAACACAAGGTGTAGAGCTAATTGAAGAATTTCCACAAGTGCGCGGTTCATGAATCTATACCTAATAATAAAGAGGCAAAATTTCTCACCCCCTCTAATTTGGTTTGGTCCGTCCATTTGCTTGGTCCGTCTCCCTCCAACTACCGGACGATGGAGAGTTTCTTTCGGCAAATGGACGGACCAAACCAAATTAGAGGGGGTGAGAAATTTTGCCTCAGAGGCAAAATTTAGAGGGGGTGAGAAAGTTTGCCTTAGAGGGGGTGAGAAATTGGCAAAATTTCTCACCCCCTCTAATTTGGTTTGGTCCGTCCATTTGCTTGGTCCGTCTCATGGAGAGTTTCTTTCAGCAAATGGACGGACCAAACCAAATTAGAGGGGGTGAGAAATTTTGCCTCTTTATTATTAGGTATAGATATATTTATTATATGAGAGAAGAAGAGATGTCGAGAGTGAGGGATTTGTGCACATTCACGGAGTTAGTTAGTGAGCTCAGACCAAACAAATGGATGGACGAAAAAAAGAGTCTGAAATTTTGCCTCTTTATTATTAGGTATAGATAGACAATAGTCCTATAAATCACATCATGTCTTCATATCAATTACCAATAAATCAATTATCAAGTTAGCATAAATCTACATTAATTCATACCAAATAATATATTTATATGGCATTGAAATACTTCATGTCTTCATATTAGCAATAGAAGAGCAAATATTTGAGATATTTCGGGTAATTTGGGTAGTTCGGGTACCGGAAAACATTACCCAAATTACCCAAACTAATTTCGGGTTTTTACCATCACTATCCGAAATTGTGATTGGGTATTTCGGGTTCGGGTACATCGGGTCTGGGTTCGGATAATTCGGGTTCGGAAATTGGGTATCGGGTATTTTGCCCACCTTACTCATAAGAACAGTTAGAGGAATCATAATCGAAATAGATTCATCCAATCTAATTCTAATCAAATGAATTTTCTGATCCCATATAACATGAATACGAATTCTAAATAAATAGTAAAAAATAAGAGTATAAAATTGTATATGTATCTCATGACTTCTGCTTTTTTTTTGTTCTTGTTTGCCTTTTTTTCTCTGACCCTGACTCTAGTTCCTATTGTTTTTTTATTCCCGATCGCTTTTTCCGTATGTGACACCGTTTTGTGCCATTCTGTGTTATGGCAGTTCAGTTTCTTTCGGTCGCGTGCTGCCGTGGCTGCCACGCCGCTGGTTTAAGCCGCCTCGCAGTGGCCGCTATGCCCATTAAATTATACTTCCGTAACAACACACGGGTATATAAAAGTAAAGTAGTGTATATATCCGATCATGCTTCGTGACTCATAATCCACTTGGAAATAAAGTAAGACATGTTAACAAAAGAAAGGCCCCCTAACAGTTAACACACATTGCCATGAAGAAGCACGATCTCGCGCGAGATAGCGAATTCCTAACGCGTGATTCTTAATAAGGATATTAATTGGATTACTTCATGACTCACTATACACATCTTTCTTTGAAAAGTCAAATGTATACGTGTAAATTAGTGACACCTGAAACTGACAAAATACAGCGAAAGAGTGAAAGCGTTGCCGTTTCGGCATGCCTTCCAAAATCAAAAGACCGTGCGCCAGGACAGCAGGTCCTCACTGCTCTAACAAGAAAAGAAGGGTTGGCTCTTAACCCGTGATCCTCTCTACTTAGCAGCTAGCTCACCCTCCTCCCCCAATATAAAAAGTCCCACACCCTCCAACTCCAAGGCCGTGATTGCAATAGAGCATCTCTTCTTCTTCCTATATGCTCTGATCTTCCATCTCGATCAATCAAACCCATAGCATCACCAAGGACTTTTAAATTACATATGGGGCCTCAGCAAGATCGGCGGTCCATGGCAAACGGCACGGCGGCTAGGAGCAAGGAGGCCGCGAAGGTGGTGCACTACCGGGAGTGCCAGCGCAACCACGCGGCGTCCATCGGCGGGCACGCCGTGGACGGGTGCCGCGAGTTCATGGCGTCGGGTGCGAACGGCACGGCGGCGGCGCTCATGTGCGCCGCCTGCGGGTGCCACCGCAGCTTCCACAGGCGCGAGGTGGAGACCGACGACCGCGACTGCTCCTCCACCACCTCCTCCGGCTGAATTCAATGATGAATCGCCGGCCTGCCGGCCGGCCCGGGTGGTGGTGGTGGACGCGCTTGCTAGCTGTTCGGTCTCTGCACATGCGAGAGCTAGCAGCAGGTGGGTGCAGCATGAGGTGAGACGATCATGGGGGGGCCACTGAAATGATTGGTATTGTAGGTGCATTATATTCATCAACCATATATGAACCGATTTTTATTTTTGTTTCTTCCCTCTCCTTTTCTTTTTCTCCTCTTTATTCGTTCTTGGATGATTTTCAGTGAATTTTATCGTGTGATCGATCGATGTAACATATGTGTTTGATCGTTGGTATATGGTGCTTGTAAGCTGTTACTGGTGATTTGTATATGTCGTCTGTGCTAGCTGTGTATATATAAAGTCGAGTGATTTCTATATATGTTACTTCCGTATAGAAATAGAAATCGAAATGAATGAACATGCATCTTATATATAGACTCATATTTGGTACCTACTGTCTTCTTGTTTGGAATTTGTGTTGCTGACTGATGAATCACAACTGGATTTTCCTCCGGGGCGCGGAGGTGATTCTGCATTCTTCTTCTTCTTCTTCTTGTGCTTGAGGCCTTCCTTTTCGATCCCCTCACTACGATATCTCGCTTCATTCAAGGCTGATCTTAGTATCTTATTACTAATTGTTTATTATACGCAAAAACTAAAGTGCGGATTACCGGAGCACTACGGAGCTGCTGGTGCCTTTGCTTGTACTGAAAGGAAGGAGTCCACTTTGTTTTGTTTAACTGAATAATGGGATCATCACTGTCTCATGTCTCTATTATATATGTTATCCTCCCAAGTCCCAACTAGCCATGATATACGGTGCATGTGTTTTATTCATCATGCTTGATCGGTCATGCATGTTTGTCTGGGGATTCAGGACACTGTGGACCATATTATATGCATGGTTAGCCATTTGCCAGCTCCTTTTCTTTTCTTGATTGATGAACAGAAACCATTTGTCAATTCGCCGTTGGTGCTAGCTGTGCTGTTAACGACCCAATGCAATCGGATCAAGAAAAGTGGAGCACTGTGCAGTAGACCTGAAGTGTGCCCGAGGTAGGCGCTTGCATGCAAGTTGCTGTCAAACGTGTCGACATTACCGCCATACCGTGTTCGCGTCATTTTCAGTCGTCTCACCGCTGTTGTCGGATATTGCTGCCTGCCATCAGTGCCTGTGCCTCCCATGTACTCCACAATTTCACTACTAGTACTATGCATTAGTATTTTAGTTCAGAGAGATTCAGATCAAAGCCGTGCTGCATGCATGCTTGCTTGCTTGTTGCTAATCTCGGCAGGCAGGTGGAGGATCTCTGAATCTCTGATGTGCAGTTGTTACAGTTACAGCATGGTGCTGATACTGATCTGCAAGCAAGGCCAGGAACGGCCAGCCGGCAGGGGCGGGTCCATCGGCAGGCGGCAGGCCATCGATCTCTCTCCCTAATCCATGGATCCGCCGCCCGCACGTACTGCTCCATCGGAATCGGATGATTGCTATGTATGCGCTCGATAGTTGCCAATGCCAGCTAGTGTGCTGGGCTGGGACTGGGAGTCTGGGACCCCGGTGGCCGCTGTGGCCAGGGCGGGCCGCTGCTGTGCTGTCCATCGATCGATGGACGCAGCCACATCCAAATCTTGGAACAGGTGACGCACGCACGCATGGTTAGCCATGGACCATTGCTCACAGATCGTAGATAGATCCACTCGTGCGTGGAAATCGTGACCACCGACATTGCAACCTTTGGTTACTGGATGGTGGAGTCGCTAATCTTGTAAGTAGTTGTATCAGTCAGAAGTCAGAACTGAAAAGTGAAACTGAAATGAGGTTTCTGGCAAACCTCTTCCCGTCCTTTTGAAGACGAGAGAGAGAGAGAGAGGAAATAAAATTGAATTGAGTCAACTCTCTTATCCTAGGGTCCAATCATGCTACCAAATTTCAAGAGGGATTTTCAGGAAAGGACTACTAAGGCCTTGTTCACTTTGCAAAAAATATGAACCTGATGAATAGTACCGTTTTCGTTTTATTTGGCAAATATTGTCCAATCGTCCACCAACTAGGCTCAAAAGATTCATCTCGTGATTTTCAGCTAAACTGTATAATTAGTTATTTTTTTACCTACATTTAATACTCCATGCAAGCGGCTAAAAATTGATGTGATGGAGAGAGAGTGAAAAAACTTGGAATTTGGATGACATCTAAACATGGCCTAAAGATGAAATTATTTCTTTAGGGCGAGCTGAGCATGTAAGAATGAGGACAACCATCCTAAAAAAGACAATAGAAAGATAAACTTCACTTGTTGAAGCAACCGAGTCACCAAACAAATAAAGCAGACGTAACATGATTTTTTTTTTTAAAAAAAAAGATTAATATATGGGTGATATTATTTTAATAAACTTCTATAAATGGGTAACGAGTGTCACCATCATATGTGGCATTTATAGTAAAAGATTTGTTCGAAAAAATTAAATGTTACAAGCTAGGATCCAATGTCAGTGAGTTGAGATCCTATATCTTTGGATGCTTTTGGTAGGGACATCATATGGGACAATGATGTTAGAAGCCATGATCTAAACATATTTCTCTCCGAAAACAAATGAATCTACCAAACAGTATTATAATCCGTCTTATTCGGCTTGTTTTTTCAGCCGGAATAGTATTTTTCTCTCACAAAAAATCAGCCAACAGTGTTTTTCAGTCGGCTTATAATTCCAGCCGAATGGGGCCATACATGATTAGTTAGAATCAGAAACGTTTCCAGGATCTACTAGAAACTAGAAACCAGAAGGACCAATTTCACCTGAGAATTTGATATTAAGAATCAGTTTCTCCCTACAAACCTTTTTTTGGGAGAAACAAAATCGCTGCCACTTTGTAGGATACAGATTTGAATTAAATTGCATTCAACATGAAGCCATATATCCGTAGAAGTTACATTTGTTCATATGGATCCTTCTTTAGTTCATTGAGATTATGAGGGAAAGATGCATCATCCATAACAATTCCAACAAAAAACCCAAATCCCAAAAATTCTAACTTTTATTTTTTTTCTACAAAACTAGGTATGATAATGTGTCATATAGATGGTTGGAGGACATATAGATAGGGTAATTTCATATTTAAATCAAATTTAATTATGAGATGACCCCCTAGAGCATTGCAGTGCATATACCTATACCCTAGTCGAGTTGCTTCTTATGGATTTATAATTCACTTATAAATATGCCCCCCCCACAACCAAAAACTAAGGGCCCCTTGGAAAAGTAGGCACAAGAATCAGTTTATTTTCACAAGAAAACAAAGTGGAAATCCTACATTCCAAAGGGGTCTAAGTGTGTGTGTGAGTATAAATATATACAAGTATATTTGTATCGATAATACATATATATATACTCATACACAAGGGATACCTAAAGTGTATCAGAGATGCTAACGCCTGGACGTCCGGTTGGACGCCCGCATCCAGACGCTTGCACGTGCTAGCTCGTTTCCCTGCACCATGTTTCCCGCGCTGGCTCATTACGCATGGCTATGTGGGGCCTGCGTCGCTTGGATGTCTCCCGCGCCGCCTGACCGCAGGTGAGGACCGTCTGCCCGATCGGCGGCGCTCGCCTGACTCTTTGAACAGCATGAAACACGTGCAACATGAAACACTTGAATGTAACATACGTCTGAAATAGATGAAACATGTAGAACATACACTTGCAACATATGTGTGAAAACATATGCAACATCCAGATAGAACACTTGCAACTTGCAACATGAAAACACTTGCTGCAACAGAAGACTGAAACAGATGAAACATTTTCGAACATACTGTTGCAACATATGTGTGAAAAACATATGCAACATCAAGATCAAAACGATTACAACATCTGTCTGGAAATAAAAGAAATATTTTGAACAAACGCTTGCAATATGCCTCTGAAACACTTGCAACATATGCAACATCCCCTGATTTACTTTTGCAACATCCTTATAAAACATGCATATGCAACATAGGGGAGGAGAAGGCTGGGTCGGTCGATTCCGGTCGTCAGTGTCGGAGATGGCGGGGAGCGGCTGCGCACGAGCACCACCACTACCAGGGCGAGGAGCGCCATGGCTAGGGTGAGAGAGGGCGCCGCCAGGGGGTGGGGAGGGCGCCCTGCCGGGGTGGGGGAGAGCCGCCCACTCCTCTGCAACACCGTCGCATGACCTCCATAGATCTCCCTGGGGTGGGGAGAGGGCCACCAGATCTGCGGCATTGAGGCTCCCGCTGGGTGAGGACACCTGGGTGGGGGAGGACGCCGCCGGGGTTGGGGAAGGAGTCGCCAAGGTAGGGGAGGAGGACACCAGGGTAGGGGAGGGCGCTCGCCGGGGTGGGCAAGCGAGAGAAAGAGAGAGCAGAGCAGCAGGGAAGCACGAAAGAGATGAGCTCATTGGGCAAGCGACGCGTGCGGAGCGAAGCGGAGCAAGTCGAGGCGTCCAGGAGTTGATTTTGTTTATTTATTTATTTATAGGCGAGCGGCTCGTGCGGTAATATGGTAAAGTTATGGTGCACGTCACGCCACGCGTCCGAAGGAGAGTGTGACGTCGAACGTCATGTTTGTAGCATTACCGGATGTGTATGTATATATACGCTTGTGTATATACACAACCATGTATACTTGAGTATATAGAAAATGGGAGAGAAGAAAAAAAGAGAGAGAAGGAAGGTATCAGGAACAAACCAGCCCAGCCCGGCGGCGGCCTGCTCCCCTCTTCCCACTCGCGCGGCCCACCAGCTTCCTCCACCGGGGACGTGCGCCGGCCACGCAAGCTAAGCGGCCTGCGAACTCCGCCAAGCGTGACCTCCAGGCCTCGGCCGTGCAGTGCAGTCCCAGAAGTCTGGCCTTGGAATCGAGGAAGAGGATCCGAAATGGATTCAAGGCAGACATACGCCTGACACCGTTAGCTTAAAACATGATTGTGACTTAACTGGATGCTATTTCACGTTGTATTTCGAGAAACCAAATACTTTTAAGTTTGATCAAATTTATATAAAAAATACAAATATTTATGATAGAAAATAAAAATTATTAGAATCCTAGTAGGCCATTCTCAAGTTGAACCAATCTACAAATGCCTCTGGAAAACTTCCTGCCAAGGCAAGCACAAGATTTTCTTCTGGCTTATCCTCAGGGATAGATTAAGTAGCAGAGATATGATTAGACGAAGGGGAATGCATCTTGAAGACTACCAATGTGTCCTATGTCAGCAATCTGTTGATGAAACAACAATGCACTTACTCTTTCACTGTCCTTTTGCCAAGAGTTGCTGGAACCTTGTGAGTTTCCACTTTGCTGATCACCTGACGGTGATGGAAATTTTTCAAGCCTGGAAATCAATGATGAAAGTGAAGTTTTCTCTAGACTTGTTCATTCTCTTCTGCTGGGGTATTTGGACGGTGAGAAATGATGTCATCTTCAGGAACTTGAATCCCACGGTGGCCAATTGCCAAAGATATATCTTGACAGAATCCCTTCTCCTTTTGCACAGAACAAAAGCTAGTTCAGTTCCTCTGTTAGAGTCATGGATAAACTCCTTTCTGTAAAAACTTTGATTTTTTTTCTTTCTTTCTCGGTCCCCTGAAACCCCTGTAGCTCTGCAGCTCTGCAGCTCTGTAACTCTGCTCCTTCCCTTTGTAAAGCTGTATTCTAGTTTTTTTAAATATAAATCCTTTGCAGTAGGAGCCTCTGGCTCCTGATTCTTCAAAAAAAAAAAGAAGCTTTGCCTTCAATCAGCAAACACATGCACATGATGGGTACGTAAGTACTCGAATTCTTCGTTTAAAGCCATTGCATAAATGCCTTGACACTCGTTCAGTTTTGCACGGAAGCATTAGGCATTTTTGAAAGGATAGGGGTTGGGGAGTGGGGAGGGTCAGGGCAAAGAATTAAATGAAAATCAGAATCAGAAATTGACCATCCGCTTGTTGATAGAGAGTGCAATCGCTACCATACAAACTACATTCACTGTACTGCCAGCAGTGAGTATTCGACAGTGATAGCCCTAGCGTTTTGCTGACGGTTGCTCACTCGGCAGCTAGTGATGCCTAGGAGTATTTCAGAAAATCGATTATGTTCGACGAGCCTCTGAACGGACACTGAGTACGAGAAGGATCAAAATATGAAATCCTAATTCGGTTTCTAATAAAAATGGGCAACAGGACATTTACCACCTCTGAATCCACGTGTGCTATCTAATCCCTGGTTTAGATTAGGTCCTCTTTATTTTGCACATATCTATATCCGCATATATCTCTCTTAATATTAATATTAAAGGTTGACAAGTTTCTTCGTTTTTCGGCCACACAGCCCCTAGCCGTTTTTTGATTTTTCTTCGTAAGTCGTTTTTCAGTTCCGCTTGGTCTGGTCTGTTTTTTTTTCCTTATTTTTTTGTCCGTTCGATGTGGTCCAGTTTTTTTAAAAAAAAAATTGTCCAGCCACCATGTTTTTTGAAAGTTATTTTTTTACGTTCGATGTGGTCTAGTATTTTTTTAAAAAATTTGTCAGGCCACCATGTTTACCAAAGGTTTTTTTTTTTGCTTTTCTCCATTGCGGGTTCTGTCTAGTCTATTTTTTTCCTATATTTTTTTGTCCTGCCATCTCTGTTCCCTGAAAGTTTTTTCAACGTCCTGATTTCTTTAACTTTTTTTCTCGTAAACATCAAAAATAAATTAAAATACAATATTGTCGGTCTTTGAAGTCTTGGCACATCTTATCTAATCCTTGCCAAAGATATTCTCACTATCAAGTTGAAGTTGTTGATGTAGTTTTGATTACGAATTTATTATATAATCTAGACCAGTCGGATGGCCCAACAAATTAAACCGTAAATTGAAATCTTGAGGTTGTTGTCCAATTCAATCTAAATAAATATGTCTCCAAGCTATACGTATATACAAGTGCAATCTTCAACAAAGGCCGCTATACAGAAAATCGAGAGAGATCTCATCATAATCACCAACAAACAGACCTCTCCTTGACACATTAGCAACTTTCTCATTACAGTTTTTAATTAGATATTAAAATTGCATTAATTGGTCTCAAAGGAAGTTACAAAACTGAAAATTTAACTGTACCAACATTAGATAATTTGAAAATTATAAAGTTATGATATGTTTTTATGAGTAATGTTTATGTGCTTTACAATGAGAGAAAAATATCTATCAATTTTGTATTTTAATTTGATATAGGCTTATAAGACATTGTTATATTATTGCCAACATTAACTTATATTATGGATGTCATGGTCATCATAAAATAAATTATAGCTTTTAAAATTTGTAGAAAGGATATGTACAGTTATTATCGTCATTTCTTATGAATATTTGATGACTTTTTCTTTTGCAACATAAGGACATGTTTGCTAGTAAAAAAAAATGGGCTTCCTTTCCGCAATAAATGCGATCAGCAGGGACCATCTGCTTGTTGATAGAGAGTGCAATCACTACCACGAACTACATCCATGGTCGCTTCCAAATTAAACGGGCTTTCATTACCGGATTTCGATCCAAATTAAACGGGCTTTCACTACCGGATTTTGAGTAGGGCAGTGTTTAGATGCCTTCAAAATTCTAAATTTTTACTTTTCGTCCCATCATATCGAATGTCTGAACATATGCATGGGACATTAAATATAGATAAAAAATAACTAATTACACAATTTGGTTGTAAATCACGAGACGAATCTTTTGAGCCAAATTAATCTATAATTGGACACTAATTGCTAAATACAAACGAAAGTGCTACAGTAGATAAATTCTAAAAGTTTTTGCATCTAAACACCTCCTAGGTACTGGGTATTGGGCAGTGATAGCCATACTAGAGTTTCGCTACCAGCTGCTCACCTGGTGGCAATGCCTATGTAGAAGAAGATAGGAGAGCCAACAACTATTTCATCGATCTCTCGTGATGTATATATGAGTTACAACAGGGTTGCTAATGGGCAACCGTGACTACACTATGTGTACATCATGGGCGTGGGGCGCCGTGGTCACCGCGCACGGTGTGACTCGGTCAGAGTCGGCTGGTACCATTCCAGGTCTTGACTCGATCCGTCATCACCCCCCGCAATCTGATGGGTGAGCGGAGCGACACAAAGACTGGAACGAAAATGCTCGAACGTCGTGGTAGGAAGTCCCTTCTTCATCACGTCCGCGAACTGTTCGCCGGTCGGAACATGAAGAACCCGTAGGTCACCTAGTTGAACTCGTTCACGGACAAAATGAATGTCGAGCTCAATATGCTTCGTGCGCTTGTGGTGGACGGGGCTTTGCAACATGTAGATGGCGAAAACGTTGTCACAGAACACCACGGTTGCCTTGGAGACGCTGCACTGCAGTTCACCGAGCAGCTGGCGAAGCCAGATGCACTCTGCAGCGGCGTTGGCCACTGCCCAGTACTCCGCCTCGATGCTGGAATGGGAGACAGTCGGCTGCCGCTTGGACGACCATGAGACGAGGGAATCACCGAGGTAGATTTAGAAGTTTGATGACGAACGCCTGGTGTCGGGGCAGCCGGCCCAATCCGCGTTAGAGTACGCGGTCACGCTGAAGTCGGTGGAGGCGCGGAGAAGCAAGCCATGCGACGTCGTGCCACGGACGTACCAAGAATGTGCTTGAGGAGCGTCATGTGAGGTGCCCGCGGGTCGTGCATGTGAAGGCACGCCTGCTGTACGGCGAAGGTGATGTCGGGCCGCGTCATGGTCAAGTATTGTAGAGCACCGGCTGGCTGTGGTAGGAGGGAGCATCGTCCGCAGCCGGGCAAGTGTCGACTGGGATCTTGCTCTTGGCGTCGATCGGCGTTGGTGCGGGCTTGCAAGATGACATGCCGGCGCGCTCGAGGATGTCCTCGGCGTACCGTTCCTGTGAGAGGTAGAAGCCATCCCGGGTTCGCTTGACATCGATCCCGAGGAAGAAGCTGAGTTCGCCCATGTCTTTGACAGCAAATTCGGAACAAAGCTTGTCGACGAGTAGATAGGTGACATCGGTTCCACAGCGCAGGACAAATAAAGATGAATCCGAGCGGGCAGCCCAGAAGCTGATCTTGATGATGAGCTCAGCAAACCGAGTAAACCACGCCCAGGGTGCCTGGCGCAGACAATGTTTTCCTAAACGCTAAACGGTAAACAGTCAGTCACCTACCGTTTAGCCATTATTCGGGCAAAATGGACCATTAAACGGGCTACACAGCCAATTAAACGGGCTAAACGGGAGATTAAACGAAAACGGCATACCACCGTGTAGCGTTTACACGGTGTTTAAACGGGCTAAACGACCGTTTAGGTGAACAGTGGGCGCAGACCATAGAGGGATTTGTCCAGTAAACAGATGGCGTTGGGTTGCGATGGATCGACAAAACCGGACGGCTGCTGACAGAAGACACGTTCCTAGAGATGACCGTGTAAGAAAGCATTGGAGACATCCAATTGTTTGGTTGGCCAGTTCTTTGATGCAGCAATGGTAAGAACTGTCTGGATTGTGGCAGGCTTCACCACCGGTGTGAAAGTTTCCCCAAAGTCGACACCGGGGCGTTGCATAAAGCCATGGACCACCCACCGAGCCTTATAGTGCTCCAAGCTGCCATCCGGTTTCAGTTTATGATTGAAGACCCACTTTCCAGAAATGATATTGGCACCCAGTGGTCTATCGACCAAGCGCCAGGTGTGATTGCGCTGGAGCGTGCCAAACTCGTCGGCCATGGCTGCGCGCCAGTGGGGATCTTGGAGGGTACGAACGGATTTAGGAATGGGAGAGATTGCAGGTTGAGTAGTGGGTGACTTACTGGTGAGGGCGTATTTGGGGTTGGGCTTAAAAATGCCTGCATGGGAGCGCGTTTGCATAGGATGACCGTGGGGTGCTGGAGGTGAGACAGGAGGTGAAGCCGAAGCTGCAGCTGGTGTAGGGGATGATGTGATGGCAGAAGGTGATGGAGATGCAGCTTGGGCTGGTGACATGATAGGGCTGGGAGAAGGAGATGGACTGGGTTGTGGCGGGTGCTTGTGATGTTGCTAAATCAGAATGGGTAAATCTGAACATTCAGGTTCAGGAGAACCTATTGCCGGATGAGGAATAGTAGGATGATTTAGGAATGGAAATTGAGTTTCGTCGAAGACAACATGGCGTGATGTGATGACCCGGCGTGTGTGGATGTCGAGGCACCGATATCCTCGATGGTCGGTCGGATACCCAAGGAGGACGCAGGGTGTCAAGCATGGGCTGAGTTTATGCGCCATGGTTGATGCTTGATTTGGGAAGCATAAGCACCCAAAAACCCTAAGGTGGCTGTATGAGGGAGGGGCACCGAGAAGCAGTTCGTAGGGTGTCACTGGTGCACTGGAGCGGCAAGGGATCATGTTTAGAAGATGAGTGGCAGTCAACAATGCTTCAACCTAGTACTCATTGGGCAGACCGGCATGAAGGAGGAGACTGTGGACACAATCGTTGAGTGTGCGGATGATTATTTTGGCCTTGGCGTTCTAGGAGGAAGTATAGGGACAGGATAAGCGGAGGATGATGCCATATCGTTCGTAGTGGCATCGGAGGGCGCTATTATCAAATTCCTTCCTGTTGTCAGCTTGAATAGTGAGTAAGGGTAATTGAAATTGAGTATGGACATATGCATGAAATGCAATGAGGCAATCATACACATCAGACTTGGCATGCAGGGGAAAGGGCTAGACATAATGTGTGAGATCATCTATTAACACAAGATAGTATTTGAAGCCAGAAAAGCTAGACAGAGGTGACGTCCAAACATCGGCGTGCACAATTTGAAAGGGTACATAACTGACTGAAGTAGATGACTGAAAAGGTAGCCTAATATGCTTGCCAAGCTGACAAGTTTCACAAACTGAAAAAGACTTGCTAGGAGTAAATTCGAGGTTGGGAAGGGTTTGGTGCAGAACACAGTGCCCTAGGTGACCGAGTCACTGATGCCACAGGTCCCCGGAGGACGCAGTGGAGACGAAGGCCTCTGGTGAAGAAGGAACCATAGGGTACAGTGCGCCATGACTGTCACATTGGAGGAGCACTGTTCGAGTTGGAAGGTCCTTAATAGAAAAACCAAAAGGATCAAATTCGATGCTGACATTGTTATCGCGAGTAAGACTACAAACAAAAATAAGATTTTTTGACAAGAGATGGCGACACTAAGACGTTATTGAGATGAAGTGGACGGTGTGCAGTAGGGATCGTCGATGACGCACGATGGGTGACAGACATCGTGGCACCATTGCCGACGGTGATCGGTGCAGAATTGAAGACGGGTTGAGGGGAAGCAAGATTTCTAGAACCGGATGACATGTGGGAGGAGGCTCCAATGTCGAGGAACCACTCGGCAGTCTGTGGATCGGAGGGAGGGACGTTCGCCGTGGTGAGAGCTGCGAGAAGAGCCTGCTGGTTCCAAGGATCCAACGTTGGTGCTGAGGGGTTGGTGAAGACACTCGGATCTGAAGGGGCATTGCCAGAGTAGTAGGCCTGGTGCGAAAGGGTTCCTGGTCGTGGGTTGAGGACGCCGGCTCCGGGTGCCCGGAACGGCATCTACGCCTGAACCATGCTAGTCCAGGGATTCACGCTGGGGGGCCACGCTGGTCCAGGAGCACGCGGCGCTGAGGGGAAACCACCTGGATGTTGGTAGTTGCTGTGACCATGGCCGCATCCGCGGCCACGGCCACGGTTGTTCCGAGGAGGCGCGCCACCGGTGCCACCAGAAGCAGTCACTGGGGGAGTCACTGGCAGTGGTGGAGCAGGTGTCGAGAGGGAGCTGCTGGCGTGGGGGGCTGGTGGCCGAGAGCCACCGGTGGCGGTGAAGGCGTGCTGGGCGGCGGTCTTCTCTTGCTCCTTGTCATACTGCTCTTCGAGAAGGAGATAGGATCGCGCTGAGAGGAATCTATGCGGCGGTTGGAGAGACGTGATCGCTGGGATCGCATGGCGGTATTTGGAGCTGCACTTGGCTCGTCTCGTGCACCGGCTACCCGACGTCCTGGAGTGCATCGACCAGTTGCTTGAGGCGGCCTGTGTACTGGGCGATGTCCATGGCGCCTTGCACCAGGTTCCGGAACTCCGCCTCCAAGTACACTGCATGATGGAGCTCGTTGTTGTGGAACTGGTCGTGGATGGCCTGCCAGATGCGGAACATCGTGGCCTTTGGGGCACGCATGATGTTGCGCACATCCTTAGCGATGGAGATGTACGGCCATCTGACAATGCACTGGTCGACAACAGATCACTCGGAGTCGTGGCATTGTTCGGCGGTTGGCTCGGAGGAGATGTGAGAGACAAGATTGAACTTGCCGAGGAAAGCATCGTCAGTCATTGTAGTTGGGATTGGCGAGCTCAAGGACGACGGGGACGTGGGATTTGATGTTTATAGTTTGGAGCACGGCAACAGGGGGAGTGAAGACAACGGAACCAGTAGCGCCGGTGTAGGACATGCCATCGAGGGAAGACTGGGAGGAAGAGTCGCCGTCGGAGCCGTCGGCGTCAAAAAGTGGGTTGCGATCCATGATGAACGGAACGCGAGAGGAAGCGGCGGAGATCAAAGGAGGCCGCGGCGAGCGAACGCGGCGGAGGCTGGGGCGAGCGACGCGAGCAGCACGAGCACGACGGGCGCGGCGAGCGATTAGGTCAAGGAGAGAACCCGTGTGTCGGATACCATGTAGAAGAAGATAGGAGAGCCAACAACTGTTTCATTGATCTCTGGTGATGTATATATGAGTTACAACAGGGTTGCTAATGGGCAACCGTGACTACACTACGTGTACAACGTGGGCGCAGGCTGCCGTGGTCACCGCGCACGGTGTGACTCGGTCAGAGCCGGGTGGTACCGTTCCTGGTCTTGACTCGATCCCTTATCAGCCCATTTCATAAAAGAAAAAAGCAAAAATAAACACACACCTCCGCTCCTCGGCTGCTACCCATGCCCGCCTACTGTTGCTGCTGCTTGCATGTTGTAGCGTGCCTATGCCTACTGCTCGCATGCTGCCGCATGCCTGGCTGCTTGTGTGCTGCTACGCACCTGTGCATGCTGCTACACATGCACGTGGGGACCGCCTCCGCCTACGCTCTCTTCCCTCACCTGCTAATGAAAACACTTGCAACATAAAGCATTTACTATACATCTAAAATAGGTGAAACAATTGAAACATAAGCTCGCAACATATGTGTATAGCCGCTGCAACATATATAACATCTAGATAAAACACTTGCAACGGATGTCTGAAATAGCTGAAATATTTGGAACACACACTTGCAACATACTTGTATAGCCACTTCAACATATGTAATATCCAGATAAAAACACTTGCAACTTGCAAGATGAAAACACTTACTGCAACATAAGAATGAAACGGATGAAATATTTGGAACATATTCTTGCAACATATGTGTGAAATATATACAATATCCAGATCAAAGCGCTTGCTACATACGTCTGAAACAGATAAAACATTTAGAACAAACACCTGCAACACTCATTTGAAACACTTGCAATATATGCAACATCTCGATCTACTTTTGCAACATCCATATGAAGCACTTGCAATATACCTATGAAACATTTGAAAAATATACGCTTGCAATATGCGCTTTCAACGCAGCGCAACATCTCCTTGTTACTTGGGAGAATGGAGCTCGTCGACGCGTGGAGCTCACCGAAGGCTAGCTATAAACCCCAACTTGTTGAATATTATTCAACGCACAACACCTGAAATAGTCCAGTCCCCTCTCTCCTGGATTTACAAGGATTTTACTCAATTTACGATATAACGAATACATATATTTATGATACATTTGTTAATAGAAATTTTGCACATGATGATGTTATTTATGATAATGAAATATGATATTTACAGTAATCCTCAGTGATTTATTATTACATTATGATCAAATATAGTAACATTATTGTAAATATTTTCAACACCATAAATTAGTAGTGATGTATATATCCTAAGGGCTTGTTCGGTTCCTTAGGTAGTTGGTATGGTTCACTAATTTGTATGGGTATTGTTCGGACCGTAAGTAATTCTGCACCTATCTAGCTGAGGTGTATGTCGGTGCTTCTTTCTTTGAGCTAAAACAGCATGGGAAGTGAGCAGCAGCCGTCGGAGGTCTACATCCTCTGCTGCTTGGGCTCGTCAAACAACCAGTTCTCTATTGAGGACAGCTGCTGCTGGGACTCGTGGAAGAAACCGCCGTGTCCCTGTCGTCCCGTGAACACCTGCTGCTGCGGCGGCGACGTCGTCGTCGGTGGCACGTCGGAGGTGGGTGACAGCGCCCTGCCGGACATGTGGTCGAATGTCGATAAGAAAGGACGGATGTGGACGGCAGCCGAGGGCGGCATGCTATCGACGGCAGCGTCTTCATCCTGCGCCGCTGGCGGCGGGGAGCTCTTCATGAAGCCTTTGAGCAGCTTGGATATGTTGTCCACGCTAGAGGGGTACGACGACGACGAGGAGGAGGAGTGCCGCCTGGCGATGAGTAGCTGGGTGACCTCATTAGCTGTGGAGCTGCTGCAGGCTGGGCGCGCGTAGCCGTAGCCGTCGTCCTTGGAGAGGGGACTACTGGCGATCACGTCGTGACGATGGCGCCGGTCGTCGACATGTCCGGCGGCGGGAGGTGGTGGCACGAAGATGGCTTGCTGCTTTTCCTTTTCCTCCTCGAGCTTCTTCTTGAGGTGAGTGTTCCAGTAGTTCTTGATGTCGTTGTCGGTCCTCTGCGGGAGATGGGAAGCGATGGCCGCCCACCTGTTGCCTAGCAAGGACTGGAGGTGGACGATGACGCGTTCCTCGCGGGGCGTGAAGTTGCCGCGCCGGATGCCGGGGCGGAGGTAGTTGGTCCAGCGGAGGCGGCAGCTCTTGCTGCAGCGCATGAGGCCCGTGTTGACGGGCACGAGGCGCCACCTGCCGGCGCCGTGCTCGTGGATGTAGGAGACGAGGATGAGGTCCTCCTCCGGTGTCCATGGCCCTTTCTTGATCCCCGCCTTGTCGCACTCGCACCACGGCGGCCTGCCCATCGTCGTCGACAGCTGATGTCTCCGGCGGCCGGTGCGCTGGCTGCCTGCAGCTAAGCTAGCTCTTCTGGAGTGTTGTGCCTGCAGTATGAACACTGTTCCATGAAGCGTGTGACGGTTATATATAGGACGAGAGGTGCATGTGAGAGGCTAGCTTGTGTGAGCGAGCTCCTTGTGATCACTTCCTGTCATCTAAGCCCTTGTCTAGTTCCCAAAATATTTTCTAAAATATTTCAGATTCTCGTCACATCGAATCTTTGGACACATGCATGAAGCATTAAATATAGATAAAAAATAAAACTAATTACACAGTTTAGACGAAATGGACGAGACGAATCTTTTAAGCCTAGTTAGGCCATGATCGGACAATAATTACCAAATAACAACAAAAGTGCTACAGTAGCGCTACAGTTACATTTCCCAGAATATTTCGCGAACTAAACAATGCCTAACTTAATTACCAACCAGATTACTAGCAACTACCTGATGCGCGCTGATGATTTCGTTTTCACTCATGTCATATTGTCTATAGCTACGCCTGCTTAGATATGTGTGCTGTCGTGCATATGCATACGTTCCCTTTTCTATCAGGAACATCAAATGGATCATATATCGTACAAATTGACCCAGGCCTACTTTATAGGAAGGATGACCTAATTGAAGAAGGCCTTGTTCAGTTCCCCAATTCTCTCCCCTAATTCCACTATGCAAAAAGAAGATTCCCCGTCACATCAAAATGTCGGCAAATGCATGGAATACTAAATGTTGATGAAATCAAAAACTAATTGCATAGTTTTGTTGTACTTTGCGAGACGAACATTTTAAGCCTAGTTAGTCAAAATTTGGATAATTTTTACCAAATACAAACGAAATGCTACAGGAATTCTGATACAGTGTTTTTCTCCCCAATTCACCAATCTAAACAAGGCCGAAACTTGTTTGCTACTGTTCACACTGCTGTGCAAAATTTAAGGCTACGTACTAGGGTTTCTAGGCTTTTGAATAATCATTCATGGCAATTTAATCCGCCGTGTATAGGGATTATATAGGAAAGATATCATCTAACCAATGACTAACCTATAGCTTGCTAGCAACTATCCGTGCTGATACAATTTGTTTTCACTCGTGTCTATAGCTAGCTCAGACCATGTCCAACGCTTGCTTGTGGCTTCAAGTCTATTCGCCTGACACACACAAGTACAGAAATAAACTTAAGTGACACAGGGTTTTCTAGATTGGAGGCGGGCACTTTTTTTTGGCCCGCCTCCATTATTGGCGGCCAGGCCAGCGCCCGGCCGGCGCCCAAACGTCCGCCTCGGTTATTGCTTAATGGAGGCGGGCACCCTAACGTGTCCGCCTCCATTAATGCTTCTTAACGCCTCCATTATTAGATTAACAGAGGCGGGCATCGTAACACGCCCGCCTCCGTTAAGGGCCATTAATGGAGGCGGGCGGAGTTGCAATGCCCGCCTCCGTTATTCGTCTGCTATAAATGCAGCCGACCTCTTCTTCCTCCTCACATATAAGAAGTATGTGGACGATCCCGAGTGCTATGATAGGAGATCTAAGAAGAAGAAGAAGAAGAAGTATGGCCATAAACTGAAAATCAGGCGTCAATTCCCGGTAAGTATACTGCTTAGGGCTACTACACTGCTACTACTACTTACTAGTTGCTACGATGTACTTACTACTACTTCCTACTACTACCTACTACTACTTGCTACTACTACTTACTATTACTTCTACTTGCTACGACTACTTGCTACTACTACTTACTACTACTTCCTACTACTAACTACTACTACTTACTACTACTACTACTTCCTACTACTACTTACTACTACTATCCTATACTACTCTCTACTACTACTACTACTACTACTACTACTACTACTACTACTACTACTACTACTACTACTACTACTACTACTACTACTACTAATACTATCCTATACTGCTTTCTACTACTACTATCCTATACTACTCTCTACTACTACTATCCTATACTACTCTCTAGTACTACTAGAGTCATATACTACTCTCTACTACTACTACTACTACTACTACTACTACTACTACTACTACTACTACTACTACTACTACTACTACTCTCTACTACTACTACTGCTGCTGCTGCTACTGCTGCTGATGCCCTATACTACTCTCTACTACTACTATCCTATATTGCTCTCTACTACTACTACTACTACTACTACTACTACTACTACTACTACTACTACTACTACTACTACTACTACTAATGCCTATACTACTCTCTACTACTACTGTCCTATACTTGCTACTACTTACTACTTCTACTTGCTACTACTTACTACTTCTACTTGCTACTACTTACTACTTGTACTTGCTACTGCTACTACTACTATACTACTACTACTACTACTACTACTACTACTACTACTACTACTACTACTACTACTACTACTTATTACTGCTCTGATGATTGTGTAATACTATTTATCTTGCAGTGCTACAAACAACTGGAAAGGCTCAGTTATGTGTGGCTTCTATGTTTGCGAGTACCTGAGGCAGTGCACACAATATAGTAAAAGCTGGCGGCAGCTCAAGAAAGCACAAGATTGCTGGGAAAAGGAGAAGGTCGACCAAGATTTCAGGCAAACAGTCGCCGACATCTGTAAGTTTGTCACTGAGTCCGCGTATGAAGGGCGGCCGCCGTTCTTCCACACAGAAAGCGACCTAGCTTTGAATGAAAAGTACAAGAATATCAGAAACTGGAGCAACGGGGGGATAAAGCTCACTGACTACATAATCCCAGATATCTTTTCACTACCCTAGCTAGGTAGGTAGTGGTACTTTGGCGTTGTAGATATTGGTTCGACATGTAAACATTTGAAGTCAGTCATCGCTGTGATCTTCTAACTTCGAAACTTAATGATGGTTTTTGGATGATGATGCATGTAATGGCAGACAATGGATGCAAGTAGCACTTAATGACAATGTGTTATATAGTTAATTGACAATGTTATATGTTTGTGGTGCGTAATATCACTTTATACGAGTCTTCTTTTATATGTGTGTGATATGTGAAAATATAATTGAAATTGAAATTCAAATAGAAATTTAAATTCAAATTCAAATTGAAATACCAGAAAACTTTTTTTATTTAAATGAAAAATAATTAACAGAGGCGGGCAAATAACAAACCGCCGCCTCCATTAAAACAATATTGGGGGCGGGCAAATTAAGTTGCCTGCCTCCGTTATTCATATTAACGGAGGCGGGCGATCCGTTAAGATTTTAATGGGGCTTGCCTCCATTATGCCTCGATTAACCGAGGCCTTCGGTTGGAGGCGGACGCCTTTGCCCGCCTCCATTAAGCAAAAGTGACCGCCTCCAATAAGATTTGTGTACTAGTGACAGTTTGTCCAGCTCAAGTGGTTTCAGTGCTTTGCGGGTTGTCGAGCTACCTACAGAGGATGCGGTAGCTAGCTTCATAGGAAAAAAAACTGTTGACGGTTTTGTGTGAGAGAAAAAGCTGAGGAATGAAAGTGGCTCGTGGATGAGAGAAGCAAAAGGACAGAGGTCATGGTAGAAAAATAAGTATGGCTTGCATCGGGTGTCTAGTGTGGATTGTAACTTTTTTATGGGACTACTACCGGTTACCATGCATTGTGTGCTTGCATTGGTTTTGCTCTTAGCTTCTTGTATTACTCCATTGTGTGCATGTAATCTTTCACTATGTCAACAGCATCACATGAATCATTTGACACAGGCCCACTTTAAAGCAAGGATCACCTAGAAGAACTGTTGGCTGTTGTTGATTTCTGCTATGCGAAATTTAAAGCAACTGTTTCTAGGATTCTCACTAATAGAAAAAATGATTTTCTAGAGGTGATTCCTTTTTTCAAAGGCAACTCTATCTAAAATCGTCTCTATAGAGGCCTCCGGGGGATCCCAAACTCCTAGCAATCAGGCTACCTGTAGAAATATGTTTAAAGAGGTGGGTGGCAATACCATCCACCACTAAAAAAGCTCAATTTCCAAAGACGACTAAAAAAACATCCACCCCTAGAAAGGAGGGCTATTTCAAGAAGCGACTAGGAACACTAGCCTTCCATGGAAAGTGGAAACTTATTTCTAGAGGCAGATGATGTTTCTATTAGCCACCTTGGAACGATGCAGACCCCTTCCTCAGGACAAAACCGTAGCCCAAGGAGGGAGAAGGGGGGCACCTAAGATCAAGCCTAAAATTACAAATCTAAAAGGGGAAATGTTTTGCTCTTAGTTTTCTTGGGGGGAGGTGACTCTAAAGGGTATGTTCATGCCATTACAAATATCTTTTTGAAGTTTAGTGCTAAGTTACTTGATTAATAAAGTTTTTGATTTTATCTCTCTCCTGCATGCTTGTGGAACTAGAAATGAATTAGATCAAATCTTTTGAGGGACTAGGATAAATTGAGTAGGGGAACAAGATTCTCCCACTACTTAACCTCCATGTCTTGATTTTTATGGTCTACTAGTTAATTTTTGAATGAGGATTAAGTTTGGATCTAGAACTTGATCTAGATATATGCATGGCAAGGCGAGTTAGAGAACGCTAAAATAATTTTTTTGAGCTAGGTTGAATATTAATTGTTGTCAATTATTTTCTTTCTATTTGTTGGTTTTAATTATAAAATTCTTAATGTTCAGTTTGTTAAATTAAGTAATATTTTGAATAGCTTGATTGTAGGGTTTACTATTGTTTTTTACACTGGCAATTCAAGTAAAGTTTATTTTATTTATAAATTGAAATTGAATGAATTCTATAATGCTGCATTTGTTATATTAATTGTAATTTCTATGTTGCTACATTTGAATGAATTCTTGTTTTTTTCTTTGCAATGTTAAAAGATGGACATGGCCTCATGGACGTACGGTGCATTAAGGTAGAAGCCACCTTTTCTTTTTGAAGTGGATGGATTTACTAAAACCATTGAGAAGACATGTGATCCAATATCTTTGTGGATGGCTGTTGGGCTTCGAGGGAGGTTAAGTAAAGGAAAAAGTCCACGTTACCTTTCTCAACTTTCGTGAAAGTCCGCTTTTCCTCCTTGAACTCCGTAACCGGGTAAAACACCTCCCTCAACTTTTAAAACCGTTCATATTACCCCCGGCCCTGTTATAAGCAGTTTTGAAGGTGGTTTCGTCTTTTTCTTTTTTATTTATTTCGGCTGAATCTTTGAAAATCACAGAAAAATCATAAAATGAAAAATCCAATTTGTTGAACTCCACATGAGTAGATCTACACAGTGAATATATAATATGGTAAGCTTTAGTATAAAGTTTTTGCTGTAACTTTAGATCTATACTTTTCTGTAATTAAATGAAATAATTCATAGCTACAGTTTCTATGGTCCAATTGCGGTGAAAATTTTATAGTAGGCTAATTATTGTACGCTTAAACTATTGTAAAAATTTCATACTCATTGGATCATGAGCTGCAGTTTCTATGGTCATGATCCAATGAGTATGAAATTTTTACTGTAGTTCAAGCATACAATAATTAGCCCACCATAAAATTTTTACCATATTTGGACTATAGAAACTGCAGTTATGAATTATTCTAATTAATTACAAAAAAGAATAGATCAAAATCTACAGCAAAAGCTTTGTACTAAAGCATACCATATTATATGTTCACTGTGTAGATCTACTCACGTGGAGGATTTTCTATTTTATGAATTTTCTATGATTTACTATGATTTTTCAAAGATCCGGCTAAAATAAATAAAAAAGAAAAAGACAAAACCGCCTTCAAAACCATTTATAACCGGGTCAGGGAGGTAAAACATACTATTTCAAAAGTTGAGGGAGGCGGTTTGCAAGGTTTAGAAGTTCGAGGAGGAAAAACGAACTTTCGCAAAAGTTGAGGGAGGAAAAATGGACTTTTTCCATAACTAGCAAATATGCACGTACGACACGCACGTGTATATGAAAAAACTATTTCAAATGCAATGAGAAAATTAATTGAATTCTTGATTTGTCAATTCATATATATATATATCATCAACAATTTTATTAAATATAAAAATATTATAATAGATTACTTATTCGATCCATAAAATGTTTAAGTTTACAAAATTATTTTACTGAGTCACACCAGTCTAGAGTGTGGTTGATGTGTCATGGAGTCGTTGTTTGACTATGGCACCGTGCACATATGTTTATTGTTTCAATTAATATTATATTATCCAAATTATATATGAATACATCAGGTTTTTTTTACTTTTTTTATAAGAATCAGTTTTTTATTGGCTCTACTATGTGTGGAACCACATAAAATTCACTCGGATAGAGTAGATAAACGCTTATGGCCCGTAAAAGTAAAACAGAGCCGTAGCTATTTTTTATACAGACATGCGACTGAAAAACTGGCTTCGCTCGCCCGCAGAGCATACACGGAAGAGTTGCGCCAAACATGCCCACAATATAGTCATTTTTATTCCTTATATATATCTCTTTGTTTGGATTTGTATGTTTAGGTTTGGGTCAATGGCTATGGGGCCCACGTGCTAAAAAGATGAGAGATGATTATCCAGTTGTCTAACTGATGTTTGCAACCCTTTTTATTGTCTCCCTCCGCTTACTGCAGATGTGTAGACACAACGCATGTGTAAGGCTTGCGTCCACACGGATCCATGCCGCTTTTGTGCCACCCGGCCAGATTGGCTCATGGTTCGGAGGCGGCGACGCCATGACCACAAGCTCCCGTTGCCGCGTGTGGCCGAAGGTAGTGAAAGGCCAGCACGTGTGTGGATTGAGGCCTTGACAGAGCGAGCGGCGTCCCATGCGCAGATGCCAGGCTTATGGCCACGCACGTGCACGTCAACTTCAGGTCTTGGCACTCAATTTAGCCTGCCGACCAGTCCATAGGCATCGTGAACTTTGCTTTGGGTATGGAAATCAAAGTCTGAGTTCGGCACGCATGTGACGTAGATGCAAGAGTCCATGTGCAAAACGATATTGCTTCGTATAAGGAGGAAAGAAGGGGAATCTTGGTTTAGGATGAGTCTTACATGTAAGATGTAAGGGCCTATTCGCTTGAGCTTCCAGTCACTTATTTCAGCCAGCCAGTAGTGTTTTTCTCTCACAACAAATCAGCCAATAGTACTTTCAGCCGCTTATTTTCAGCCAAACGAACAGGCCGTAAGATCACGTATGACGGAGGACTCATATAGCACAAAGTCCGGATTGAATGGTTATTACGTCGGGAGATCTCTAAAAAAAACTCGTTTTTTTATAGTAGGATAATAAAAAGATAGTTGGCGCAAGCGCGATACATGGTCCAGCCCAACGCTCTCTGGGCCGAGCCGTTGTAGCCAACATCATCATCAATGTGCAGGTCCAGCCCACAATCGGAAGGACCCATCAAATTGGAAGGTCCATCCCAGAAGCGGGATCCCCCTCGTGTCGTCCCGAAATCTTAAAATTTTGGTTGGCGGGGCATCGGCTTCCCTCCCAAACCCAAACCCAAATTCCAAACCCACCGAAATCCCAAATTCGCCGATCCCCGCGCGCGGCGCGCCCTCACAAAAAGCTCCCGCCCGCTCCACCATTCCTCACTCAGATCCCTCCAATTCCCCAACCTCCCCGAGCGCCTCGATCCGACCCGGCCGATTGATGCGGCGGCGATGGTGCGGGAGCTCCGCGTCGACTCCTTCTACGCGCGCCTCCGCGCCGCGGCGGCCGCGGCCGCGGGCTCCTCGTCCCCGCTCCTGATCCTCCCGTCCGCGGCCGACGCCGACTCGCTGTGCGCGGTCCGGGTGCTGGCGCACGTCCTCTCCGCCGACTCCATCCGCTTCTCCATCTACCCCGTCGCCTCCGCCGCCTCCGCCAGTGCCCTCCTCGCCTCCTTCGCCTCCGCCCCGCTCTGCCTCGTCCTCGTCAACTGGGGCGCGCACCGGGACCTGCGCGCGCTGCTTCCCCCCGCCGCCACCGCTTTCGTCGTTGATTCACACCGCCCCGTCCACCTCCACAACCTCTGCGCGCGCAACGACCGCGTCGTCGTCCTCTTCACCGCCGACGACGAGCACACCGCGGATCTCTCCTACGACTTCGACCTCTCCGCGCTCGCCGACGCCTCCGACCTCGCCGCCGACGCCAACGCTGACGACCACCTCCGCGGCGCCCCCGACTCCGACGCCTCCGACTCGGAGGATTCCGACGCCGACGAGGATGATGACGCCGACGCCGGCGGCAGGAGGAAGAAGCGCCGCCTCTCCGACGACGGCCCCGACGCGGGCCCTGACCCCGACCCCGTGAGGCTCTTCGGGAGGCTGCGCCGCGAGTACTACCGCCTCGGCACCTTCCACGGCAAGCCGTCTGGGTGCCTCATGTACGACCTCGCCCACGCGATGCGCAAGAACACCAACGAGCTCCTCTGGCTCGCCTGCGTCGCCCTCACCGACCAGTTCGTCCACGACCGCATCACCAACGAGCGCTACCAGGCCGCCGTCATGGAGCTCGAGCAGCACATCAACGGCTCCGGCAACCTCGACCCGTCCGGCGCCGGCTCCGTCGTCACGCTCAAGGACGGCACCAAGATCCGGGCGCCGGAGGCCTCGCGCATCGCCTACGAGGACGAGCCCAGGCTCATGCTGCTAAGGGAGTGGAGCTTGTTCGACTCCATGCTCTGCTCCTCCTACGTCGCCACCAAGCTCAAGACCTGGAGCGACAATGGGCTCAAGAAGCTCAAGCTGCTGCTCGCCAGGATGGGCTTCCCGCTCGCCGACTGCCAGAAGAACTTCCAGTACATGAGCATGGAGGTCAAGCGCAAGATGCGGGATGAGTTTGACCGCTTCCTGCCCGAGTATGGCCTCACCGAGTTCTACTACCGGAGCTTCTTGAGAGTGCACGGCTACAGGTCCAAAGTTTCTGCTGCAGATGTTGTGTATGGTGTCACAGCGTTGCTTGAGTCACTGGATGCTGAGTCCAAGGATGCAAAGGGGTCTTCAGCGGCTGAGCAGTTTTGGGTTGCTTACTCTGCATTGTCACTGAGCAATGCTGATCAGTTGCGAAAAGGGATGCAATCTGCAATTGAGATACAGAGGGCGATACTGAGACAAGGAAGCTCGGCGATTACTAAGACAGGGTTTATAAGGAGTGCCAAGAAGTTTCGGTGGGTCAAGCTTGATGACCCTGTGGACACTAACAAGCTTTGCCATCCGCAGGCACTTACCAAGTTCTGCTTCTTTCTGCTGGATGCTCTAAAGGAAAGGGGTGCAAGGATGAAGCCACTAATCTGTGCTTGCTTAGCAAAGGAGCCTGAGAAGGTGCTGGTTGTCGGGGTATGTGGGAAGCCAAGGCTTGGGGCTGTCCAGGGGAATGCGTTTGGTAACGCTTTCAGGTCTGCAGCAGAGGAGATTGGTGCGGACTATTTCCATGACTTGTTTGAGTCATCATGGATTGTTCTGGATGTTGTTGCTGTCAGTTCTTTCATGATTCGATTGACGGAGAAGCTATGATCAGATGGCATGAGCTTTGTATAACGCGGATCATTCTTTCAGTTCCCAGGATGGGAGACTCAGGCATGATTCTCTCCAAATAAAGGTGCTGGAGGTCAGGTGGTACACGACATGCATTTTCCTAAATACCAGTCCACCTGCCATTTCACTAACCTAGTGATAGCAGGCCTGACAGGCATTATGCTTTCTAAGTTTGAGCTGCCCAACGATCACGACTTCAGAAAGCTGAGAAACTGAGTTTCCTCTGTTTTAATGCCCCCATTAGCCAATGATAGATTTATAGGTTCAGATGCAAATCTGATTCTGACATAGAGGGGGCAAGGTATATGTGTTTACTGTTTTCTTTATCTGATAGAATGGATGATTTTATCTGTATCTGCATAAACATGCTTGTGAACATTTGTTGTATTCAATTCTGTATCACAAGTATCTTGAAATCCTATAAGTTTATAACAAGCGCCTTTATCTAGTATATATTTGTGAGCCTGCTCTTGTTTGTATGAAGTACAAAGCTTTCTTATGAGCAGATATGTTCTTTTCTATATAAAGTACTGAAGCAAGTTTTAAGTGGTCACTTTCTTTTTGTCAGTGTGGTAGGCTGTAAACCTGTACTATGTTAATCATGACTGTTGCAGTGCTTTAACAAACTTAGGCCACGTTTAGAACGCCGAATCGGACACCCGAATCACTGTGCCGAATCACTGTAGATTTTTGTTTTTATTTGGTAATAATTGTCCAAACTTTGAGTAATTAGGCTCAAAATGTTTGTCTCGCAAAGTACAATAAAACTGTGCAATTAGTTTTTGATTTTATCTATATTTAGTACTCCATGTATGTGTCGGCATTTTGATGTGATTGAGAATCTTCTTTTTGCATAGTGAAATTTGGGGGTGAATTTAGAAATCTAAACGAGGCCTTACCTGGTTGATATTTGTACAAAGGAGTATCATATATCAGGTACGTGGCATCTCCTGGTCCAAGACACTTCAGGTAGCTACTCTGGAGCAGTAATTCCCCAATGCTCTGGGCAAGTGCTCTTTAGCACCTTATATGTTTTCTACAATCTACAGAGAATAGGGAGCTGTTTTGTAACAAAGTCTTATGGTTGTTTTTTGACGGCAAGTCCTATGGTTGTTGAGTTGTAATTGTTGTGTCCATCCACTACTAGAAGCCAACCATTCAGTCTTGAGTAACATTGTACCCTCATGTTTCACAGTACAGCCTTCTTGTGTGATTTGCATCCTAGAGATTAATAAGTGACAGTTTTAGTGATTTTACACATCGCAGAAAAGAACTTGAATTTCCCAACCAGCTATTGCAAATTCATGATTCTGTGATGTTTATGATCGAAATAGTAGAGAAGAGTTCCATTTCCTGTTGATAAGTGTTAACTGAAATGCTAGACTGCTAATGTTTTCCTTTTCACTTTTAGGTGCATGTTGTAACAGCAAGAAATGTTGGCCATCTAAATTTGATCTGAAACATTAAAAGTTATTTCAACTGTAAATTGATTTCCTGTGTGAAATTTCTGTAGCATTCTATGGTTGGCAGTTTGGCACTTGTCAGTTTTTGTAAACCGGAGATGTTTATTTCTTACATAGTTACACTGACTGTAGCTGAAGTGCTGAGAGAAGTCACGACTCAGGAACTGTGTCCAACCGAGGGTGTGTTTAGTTCCCCATTTTAACTAAAAAATTTTGGGTTTTGACCTATTATTTTGCAAAATGGAACTAAACACCATGCAAAATTTTTGGCAAAAAGGTATCCATTCTTTATTTTGGATTTTGGCCTCAAGAGGCAAAAAAAAAAAAGCCAAAAAGCTAAAAAGTCCTTACCCACCCCATGAAAAATATGGCATTTTAGATGGAATTAAACACATTTATGAAAATTTTAGCATTTTGCGTTTCATCATTTCAAAGTAGTTGATATTTTACGCTTTGCATTCCATGGGGAACTAAACATAGTCTGAATTAGCTGGTTTTTTAACAAACAACTGAATTAGCTGTATTTCTATCTCATCACATAACTAGGAAACTGAAATTTCCCTGTTTTCCTTTCTCCTTCATCGCATGTTATATGCATGTGGTTTTCTAATTAGTTTATTGCAGGTTGTCATGTAAAATTACTGAACCATATCCCTGTTTTCTGGAAGAAGTTCGATATACTTTGTTTTTCAGAATTATTAAGGCCATGTTCGTTTGTCTTATAATCAGACTTTTCAGCTTGTTTTTTCAGTCGGAACAATGTTTTTCTCTCACAACAAATCAACAAATAGTACTTTCAGCCATGACTTTTTAGCGAACGGGCTCTAATATACTTTGTTACCTGCTGAACATTGTGCTGGGATAAATACACTGACAAGTCTGAGTACTTGTACGGATAACAGTAGCAACAGTGCACCACCCACGAGTACCCCTCTTCTCTTCCTGGAAGGCTGGAACTGGAAGGCACCGTGTGTTGTTGGCCTGCAAGCTGAAAGCTTTTGTTTATCTGCTGCAGTGATGAATTGTAGGCTTTATAAATTCTGGCCCAGGGCCTCAGACTGTTTGGGCCGTGGACGTGTGGGCTACAAAACAGGAACAACCAGATCAGCCTGTTTTCTGTTTTCACCCCTCTAATCTCTGCAATCCGCATCCCCGAATTTGTCGACATGTTTCAGACGGCGGCGGTCATCACCATTCACCGCCGCGCGGCGAGTGAGGATGGCGCCGGCGGATCTGGCCATGGGCGCGCCTCACTGCGCAAATGCCCTTACCAATCCGCAAGCGCGGCACTCCATCACCGCAGAGCGGTGGGCCATCTCCACACCACCGTGGCACTCGTGCCGTCTGTTTTGTAAGTTCCTTCCTTCCTGTACACCTGCTTTTGCTTTTATTTCGTATAAATAAGAATCGCTTGCATTTTTTCTTGCCAACGTGACTGAGCGCATGTTTCAATTAAGAGGAAGAGAATCGCTTTTTACCATCATTCACTATGCATCGCTTGCTGTGTCGTGCAATATACATGACATTAGCTAGAGGTGAGTTTCGCGGCCATTCTTGACCCTTCTTCAGTAATTCTGCTTCCCTTCTGTCAAATGTTTTTAAGTTCTGCTTGCCTTTAATAAAACACTGACGAATGGTTGTCAACCTAACGACCAGCGAAACCAATTTTCCAACGCCTAACTCGTGTCTTACTGTATTTGGGTCCAACGATGATGTCCAATCCAATGTCAATCATGGTTGACAGTTGCCGGTTAACTGCTTTTGGCTATATGTGGATGCATAAATGTCAATTCTGTGAACAACTGAATCTTTGATGATGACTTGACATCCACCTACACATTATCTTCTGGTACTCAGTCCTGCCCTCTTGCTTGATTTTCTTGTTGGAAACAGGCGACGGTTATTATCTGTTCTTCATGTCAGATAGCATCAATTTGATTGCTAGCAGGAAAGAATTTCGCACCAAATAAATGTCGGTTCTGTGAACAACTGAATCTTTGATGATGAATTGACATCCACCTACACATTGTCTTCTGGTACTCAGTCCTGCCCTCGTGCTTGATTTTCTTGTTGGAAACAGGCGAAGGTTATTATCTGTTCATGTCAGATAGCATCAATTTGATTGCTAGCAGTAAAGAATTTCGCACCAAATAAATGTCGGTTCAGTGAACAACTGAATCTTTGATGATGACTTGACATCCACCTACACATTGTCTTCTGGTACTCAGTCCTGCCCTCTTGCTTGATTTTCTTGTTGGAAACAGGCAAAGGTTATTATCTGTTCTTCCTGTCAGATAGCATCAATTTGATTGCTAGCAGTAAAGAATTTCGCACCAAATCTTGAGCCCGGAACTTTGGCTACACAAAAGTTTCATGATTTTTTAGTTTTTCTCATACTGTAACCACACTTCCTTGTTTATGTTACTTTCTTCATGAAGATAATAGATATCAAATACGACGAGAGTGTCAAACATCTCTACTCTAGAATTCAATGATACAAGATCATTCTACATAAATGTTTTTTGAGAAATCTTATGATACTTGGAAAATAATGATAACCATTCATCAGTCGAGATCTAATAACGGTTAAGAAGTGAGAGGTGCCTATTACAAGGTACCTAATTGTTGGCCAGTACTTAAAATTTGTGGACCAGGAACCAATTCTAAAATTTGTGGAAAAGGAGGCACCTAGTCCATTTGACCCAAGTCCCAACGCTGCCAGCGCTGCACCTACTGTCACCGCCTGGCTCCCAATGCTGCATCCCCTGCACGCATGCGCTGCCACATCCCTCTCCCTACCGGCGGTGCCCCATCTCTCTCCTGCTGGCTGCTGCATTGAGGGATAGAATGGAATCACCTGCTGGAGCCTGGAGCGTAGGCGGCACTGCAACGGTGCAAGATCAGCTGCACGTCCGGAGGAGAGCAGAGCAGCAGGGCTCAAGTGGAGGACCAGCTGATCTGCCATACAGTTGATTCCTCATATGGCTGTTATCTAAGGCCTGTCTTTGGTTTTGTCTGATGAGATGATTATAGTTATTCCATGGGCTCATTCTTGTGGTTCAGATGAGATAAATTTGTGCGTTGACCTTTTGACCTTTGCTGGGTGATGCCCTTTTGACTTTTTGAATAATACCAATGTTTCAGCATTACAAGAAAGCATATAAACTTGAAACATGCATGCAACTGCATCAAAGCCGTGGATGATTGTTTGATACAGCAATTTGATTGATGCTCTTACAGTATTTTGAATCAGCAGTGTAAGTTCCAAGGTATTCTCTTATAATGTATGCCCATGCTTGATGCTCTTACAATGGTAACGATTATCTGTTGTGTGTATTTCTCTTTTGGTGGCACATTCCTGCAACAATTTTTGTCTTTATTGCAACCTTGTACTTTTGCAATTGTACCTCTTATAGACCGCCTTTAATTAGAGGTAGAGTCAGGCCTGCTGGGTACCTAGAACACTATTGGATGATCATTCTAGTAAAACTAATGTAGTTATTGTAATGTCACTTCTTAATCTCACATCATTCTCAGCACTGATTCAGGTCACTGTAATTTCAATGGCTGTGCAAGTTTTTCCATGGCAGTGACTTGCTGAAACTGATGCCCAAGCATGTGTAACCAGCAAATGCCATTTTTTCATGTGTTTGGTCGCGCATAATGAGTGCTGGACTGCATATTGTCTTGCTCAGCATGGTCTTCAGCATCACCAGAAATGTTTGCTGTGTGATCAGGAAGAGGAAACCATCAATCACCTGCTGGTTTCTTGTGTCTTCTCTAGGCAATTCTGGTTTGAGCTCTTACAAAAATTTGGACTGCAGATCCTCGCTCCCCAACCAGCTGAGCCGTCCTTTGAAGTTTGGTGGTCCCGATCTAATGAGATTGTTGCTGATCAGGATAGGCAGGGTCTCAATTCTTTAATTATTCTTGGAGCCTGGTCGCTTTGGACCCATCGGAATTGGTGTGTCTTTGATGGGGCTTCACCTACTCTGCAGGGTATCCTAGCTTCAGTCCACAAAGAAGCAAAGTTATGGGGTCTAGCGGGTGCGAAGGGCATTGCCTTGTTGACTGAACGGACACTTGATGTTGCCTAATTGGTTGGCTAGTTGGTCGTTCAACCCTTGTTTGTGAGTGTGTGTGTGGGTTTGTTGTCTCTGTATGTGTTTGGAAGTTTTTGTTTGTTAGTTTGTGTGGGCTTGTTGTGCCCGTGTGTGTTGGGGTGTGTTGAGGTGTTATCTTTGTTGTTTTGGGGTTTTCTCGTACCCCTCTTTCTTTTTTAATATAAAAGATATATGCCTATTAAAGAGCAATTAAATAACTGATAATGACACTATTCTTATGTTATGGATGCACCTCCAGATGCATTGTATGCTTCTTCTGAGGACTGAGGGTATCCTCTATTAGAGGCCAACTGGTGTTAATAAAGGTTCAGCTTTGAGTCCATTGCCCTTGTGCAGAAGTAAGAGAGATAACAACTTATGTCTGTCAGCTGATGACTTTGTATGGAATGTGCATCTGTACATAAAACCAATGCAGGCTTCAGCAAGAAATAGTATATAGGTCTGCATGAAGAGAAGAAAGTTGAAGCCTCTGCGCATAATGACTCAATTTTATGTTGGTGTTGATGAGCTGTATGGTTAGCTTTGCGCTAGAGACTTCTGAATTGTTTATAACTGATGACAAGTGGTCATACTGAACTGCCTGTCAGCATGTACTTCAAAATTTTGTGGAGTTAATGGTTTTCAGACGACTTGAACTTCAGAACCCAAGATTGAGTTTGCCTGTTATCATTAGTTCAGAACAGACATGTAAACCATTTTTTGATAAAACTGACACCCAACTTATTTAATTATCTGTATCACTATGCTGCAAGAAGTTTCCTTAAAGGCAGTGTAGCTTGCCTATGGGCTATGGCGTCCAGAAATAAACATAAATTGACCACTCATGACTCATACTCAATTCCCATCTGCGGATTGGTTTGTGCCACTTGTGTTGCACATTCCACTGGGGCAGTCAGTTACACGTTATACATATTTGGTCCTGCCTTGGTCCCTCCTGTACAATGATGTCTCTATCTTGATTGAGATGTATACTTCTAATCTATGCTTACTGTGCTATCTGCAGGTACGAAGTTGTTGGATGCTTCACATGGATAGGTTAAACATGCAGTTATGATGGCCTTGCCTTCAGTGGCGGAATTTGACTGGAAATTTAGAGGGACCACCACTTATATATAGTGAGAATACATGAGAAAGAGGGGGTCAGTTCCATGCTTAAGCTTCAATTTAGCCTTGAGGCCTAATGCTTCCCCCATGGATTAGCAATAGTGACGGGAGCCATGGCCATCCCTAAGCTCCATCCATGCTTGCCTTTAATCAACATACAACACATACACATGAAGATCGATCAAGTTCAGCTATTGTTTCATATTTTAGTTTGAATAACTGAAGAGTGTGGAAGGATTGCCTTTTTCTGGCTTGGTACAGATGGCCCCCATCCCCTTAGTCGCCTATTTCTGGCAGTGGCAAGAACACAGAAGGTTGCCGTCCTTCATTTGGTTGGAGACTTACTAGACTATGACTTGACTTAAAATTTCTGTCTGTGGTTGGTGAAGAACAAAGCCTCAACGGTGCATGCTGATATGATATCTGGTCCATGCCATCTGATATTCTGATCTGAGACATCTATATGCACCAAGCGAGCTGGGTCAGGTACTCTCATCAGGTGTGTGACATTGGGATTTCAGAGACAGGCTAGACGGTTGTACAGGCAGCACAATCAAAGCTTGAGATTCGTCAGCCTAAGCTTGCTCTGTCAGGTCAGTTTTGACCTCATCTAACGATCTAATATACCTTTTAAATTGGACATTTTTAACAAAAGAAATATAGGTCAGCCTAAGCTTGTGAAGTTTACACACGGCATTTTGTTGCAATTATTTATGTCAGTAGCATGCCAGGCTCAGTGTCTAGTGCCAGCGGTTGTGGGTTCTGGCTTATGCTGTTTTTTCAATCAGCAGTATGTGATAGCTTGTCTCTGTTTCTTGGCCAGTAGGTTTAGTTGCTGTTGTGCATTGTAGATTACTTAGAACTCTTTGAGATATATGCATGGACTCTCGGAGAGTTTTCTTTTCTTTTTTCTTTTTTTTGATAAGCTCTCGGAGATTTTTCTGTTGTTCTTCAAATGACATAAAAGGGACATATACTGAAGGACACGCCAATAATGTCTTAGTAATGGAATACTGTCATACACTCTCTGACATACTGACGTCAGCAGTCTGAGTTACATCTTTGGATTTTTTTTTTGACAACAGCCTTTGGATTCAGTTTGACATGTATCTAACTAGCAATGCATTTCTACTTAGGCCATGTTTAGTTCCCCAAATTCACCTCCAAATTCCACTATGAAAAAGAAGATTCTCCATCACATCAAAATACAGGCACATGTATAGAGTACTAAATGTAGATAAAATCAAAAACTAATTGCACAGTTTTGTTGTACTTTACGAGACGAACGTTTTGAGTCTAATTAATCAATGTTTGGACAATTATTACTAAATAAAAATAAAATGCTACAGTAGCACTCCAGTGCAAAACGCCAATTTTGCCCATCCCAAATTTGGGATCTAAACAAGGCCTTATGTTGATGACTTGCTACTAGATAGGCGACATCCATGCCAATAGTTTGCACTTTGCACCATGGTTTCTGGTATTCGTATTTTTCATTGCAAGTTGTTGCATAAATGCTTTAACAATTGTTCAATTTTGCATGGAAGCATTGAACATTTGAAAGGAAACGGAATGATTTGCACTAAATGAATGCGGGAGTGTGGGTTAGGGGTGGGGGAGTGGGGAGGGCAGAAAATAATAAAATAAAAATCAGAAGCTGGCAGGCTTTCTTTCTGCACTAAATGTGATCAGGGACCATCTGCTTGCCGACCGAGGCCTCGTTTAGTTCATAGAATAGGGGAGAAAAACACTGTATCAGAATTTTTGTAGCATTTCGTTTGTATTTGGTAAAAATTATCCAAATTTTGACTAACTAGGCTTAAAATGTTCGTCTCGCAAAGTACAACAAAACTGTGCAATTAGTTTTTGATTTCATCAACATTTAGTACTCTATGCATTTGCCGATATTTTGATGTGACGGAGAATCTTCTTTTTGCATAGTGGAATTTGAGGGAGAATTGGGGGAACTAAACAAGGCCCGAGACTGCAATTGCTTCACCTCTCTCCAGGTTCGTTCTTCTATTTATTATTTTTTCCTTGAGTAGTACACCTCTCTACAGCTTGTATATATCGAACAAAATAAAATAGTATCCTACTGCGTACTGCCAAAAGATACAAAAGAAGCGCGGCAACAAGTCATGGCATGCATGGTCTACTCCATGCTTGCTAGAGAAATGGAGCCTATATATCTCCCACTCAATTTTAAGTTCTTGTTGAGGTGAACTTGGGTACCTATTTCTTATTTTCTTGATTAAAAGGCCACCTAGTTTATTCAAGCTTGGTTGATTTTCCTATTTATTACTCCATGCTCACTAGTCATAGGTATAAACTTTCACTACAGACATATACAATTAAGTAAATTTACATTTATTTTGTTTACAAAAGGAAATAATTCTAGCCTACATATACAAACAAAACACTCATTCAACTGATCTGAAATTCTGAATGCATCTCAGTTATGCACAAGGAAAATGTCTTTTTTTCTCGAACGTGCATTGCACGGGATTCATTAAGCAAGAGGAGATTGTTCAAAAGTAAAGTACAGACTTAAGCAACAGTAATCCCAAGATTACTGATGCAAACCAGCCTTAGGGCAACACGAGCTCGTGATTTACAGGTACACACATTTTACGACAGAGAGAGGCGGGGGTACCATCTTACAACAAAGCGAGCAGCGACAGCAGATGCTTATAACCTGCAAAGCACCAATCACCGGCCTCCTCCAGAATCTTGCGGGTTGAGGGCTGAGTCCACGGGCGAGGCTTGAGCTCCACCAAACGTCCTGGCGTTTCATTCTTTCCACAGTGTCCAACCGACGAGGAAGAATAGGGAATCAAAGCCCTTCTGTAATTGCTTATCGGCTAGCTTCCTGCTGCACAGCCACCATAGGATGACTCCCTCCTCCTGAACGGTAACGGCCTCAGCAAGGTGGAGCCTTCTCAGAAGGATGTGCCACACCTCCCTGCTGTAGACACAGCCTAAGATGATGTGATTCATAGTCTCCGGGAGCTGGTCGCAGAAGACACAATTGCTAGAGTCCTGAAGGCCATGTCGAAACCTACGCTCCGTAGTCCAGCATTGACCGTGCATCAGGAGCCAAAAGAAGAAGCGTACTTTGGGCCGTGCCGACGTCTTCCAAATCTACAAGTAACATAATTACATCATCTTGACATGCTTACATATCATTTATTTGGTCATAATTGCTTATTCATGTTACTATCTCTTAGAGCATGACTAATAATACAACCACTGCTGACTGGATGTACATTTACAGCCCTAGCTGGTTGTAAATTTACATATCACTTCTCTTCTCTCTCCTACATCTTAGCATAAAGTCTACTTACAACCCTTTATCAGAGCCTATTTGGTTACAAGGGCTAATTGTTAGCCAGCTAAAAATTACTCGCAGCCCATTCAAACAGGAGACTAATATGTGGGCTAATTTTTAGCCAAGCCTTCAACTAGTTATTAGCCGAGAGACCTCTCGACGCTCCCGCTTGCCAGTTGCACGGAGAAGACCTCTCGACGCTCCCGCTTGCGCTGGCGCGCCGAGAGACGCGTCGAGGGTCCCCTGTATATCATGAAACAGTCATGGATCTCGGGAAACCCCTCGTCCTTGTCGTCATCCTTCTCCTTGGGATCCTCCTTCTTGTCGTCTTTCTTGATGCCTAAGCTTTCAAAGTATCTCCGCAGTATGTGGCAGTCCTTGAGGCTGTGGTTCGTAGGTCCCTTGTGGTAGGGACACGGTTCTTTGAGCATTTTGTCAAAAATGCCCCCGTCGGGGGGTCCTTGAGGCTTCTTGCGGTCAGCGGCAGCGACAAGGTCGTCAGCCGCGGCTTCGCGCTTGCCCTGCTGGTTTTTCTTCTTCTTCCTGTTGCTTCTCTTGGCGCCCCGGTTGGAGCCCTTGGGTTCCTCGTCCTTGCGCTTCCCCTTATCCTGGTCACCACCAAAGATGGCACCGACCGCCTCCTCGCCGCCGGCGTAGTAGGTGATGATGTCCATTAATTCGTTGATAGTGATGGGGGTGTTGCGGCCCAACTCTCGGACCAACTCTTTGCAGGTGGTTCCAGAGTGAAAATTCATGATGACGTCGGAGTCGGTGATATTGGGAAGCTCGGTGCATTGTTTAGAGAAACGCCAGATATAGTCACGGAGGGACTCGCCCGACTTCTGTTTACAACTCCTGAGGTCCAAGAGTTACCAGGGCGCATGTAGGTCCCCTTGAAGTTTCCTTCGAACACTCTCATCAGGTCGTTCTAATTGTGGATCTGTCAAGGTGGGAGGTCCTCGAGCCATGCTCGAGCGGTGTCCGATAGGAATAGGGGAAGCTGTCGGATGATGACGTGATCGTCGGTGGCCCCGCCCAACTGACAAGCCAAGCGAAAATCAGCGAGCCAAAGTTCGGGTTTGGTTTCGCCGTTATACTTGGTGAGAGTCGTCGGGGGGCGAAACCGGATCGGAAGCTGGGTCCTACGAATGGTCTTGCTGAAGACTCAAGGGCCTGGCGGCTCTGGAGATGGGCTTCGATCTTCTGAGCTATCATAACGTCCGCCCCTGTGCACGTGGTAGCCTCGAGATGCACCGTCATCGCTTCTACGCCTACGGCGCTCGTTGATGTCATTACAGGCATCTCGGGGCTCGCGATTGTCGACGACGCGATCACGGACAGAGGCCGCTCTGTCCCCTCGTGGTGCGGGTTCGGGATGAACCGATGCCTCTTTCTCCTATCGGGAGGGCTCCACAGGCTGCTCCGATGCAAACCCACGGCGCCTCAAGGCTGAATTCTCGGCCTGCTGTAGGGCCGCAGCCTTGGGGAGACCTCGAATCTCATCATGGGCCCGATGGGCCTCGGGGGTAGATGGCTCGGGCATATTGCGGAGAAGCATGGCGGCGGCGACGACATTCTGGCAGGCTCAGTTGAAGACTGGGGGTTCGCCCGCCCGATCCTCGATGATGCAACGATTGACGTCGCGAGCTCTCTCTCGAGCTCCTCCACCACGTGCGCGCGCCGCGTGCTCCCGCTCGAGGGTTTGCTGAAGTAGGCACAGGTTTTCTCATTCCTCGTTGAGCATAGCTTGTAATTCTTGGATCTGCTCAAGTTGTGCTCCTTGGTTCGCACCAAGAAATTGGGCTTCGTCCTGTGCGCCAGGGAGCTCAAAGTGAGGTGGCGTGGCGTTCCTCCCTCCAACGACTGCCCCGGCTTCTGAATCCGACGCGATAGCCCCATCGATATGGAAGCATTCGCGGGTCGGATCGTAACTATCATCGACAGAGTCGGAGTCCGGGGCGCCAAAATAGTAATACGACGGATGCATGTGAGGTCATCGATCTATGGGGTCATAGCGGCCGGAAGCGATCGCACGGTGCTCCATACCAGGGCTCTCTGCAGAGTCCTGGTACTCGGAAGCTGGCGTGGGTGCTACGAGGTCGAGGGCATAACGTAGATGGTGCCTAGGGAGTTCCCCGTAGACGCGCATGCTGGCGCTTACGGAGGAAGCGTACTGCTGGGAAACCGTGTTCAACCCATAAGGGAATGTCCGTGGCGGCATTGACCCTGCCGTCGGAGAGACTGCTCTTGATCCGACCGGAGGAGAGCCGCAGCGGACGGTGGAATGACGGGACGCCCCGCCGGCGTCTCATCCGTAGCCAGGCTCATCCTACGCAGGTCCTCAACGAGACGCTGCGTGGGTGTCTAGCTGAGGGGCGTCGGAACGGAGCATCGTATTGTTTCCCTCGGGACGATGATGATGATGGCTACGCTGGGTATGCCGTCGCCTGGCTGCACGAGCCCGGCAGGAACGGTGATACCGGCGCAGCGCTCCCCCGCGTTGGGAGAGCTCATTGTCGTGGTCGGACGGGTGTCTGGGTGGGAGGAGGACCATGTCATAGCCGTAGCCGAGGGACCTGAACTTCAAACTTCCGAACCAGATCACCGTAGCCAGAGGAAGTGGATGTTCGGAGTCAGCCATCTGGAGAAATGGCAGGAAAGCGATGTTGACACGCAGTGGCCCCTACCTGCGCCAACTGTCGGTGTTTGGACCCGGGAGGGCCCTAAGCCGACGAGTGAATTTGTGCTGCGTGCTCCCTACTCCAGATGGTGATGCAAAGAGAATACACGGGGATTTATCTTGGTTCGGGCAAAAGAAGGCCCTACATCCAGCGGGGAAAGGAGAGTATTGTATTTCCTTGCACCTAAGTGCTTGTGGAGGGGTTACAAGCCGTGAGAGAGGGAGCCGGTCCCAAATCTCAAAGAAAGAGTACAATGGAGTGTTGCTTGAGATTTTGATCTCAGAAGTGGGGGAGATGTCTGTCTTATTTTTCCGTCCTCCGTTGTCTATCCCCCTGGAGAGCTCCTTGCCCTCCCCTTTTATAGACTCAAGGGGAGGATAAGACTTAGAACAAACCCTAGGAGGTGCCTTGGAGGAGAAGGCGGAGCGAGCACTGTCGGTGTTGCTGTGGCGACGTGCCCCGGTGCATGCATGCCATCCCTGGGGCGTCGTGGTGATGTTGACGATAGGACGGCGGGACATCCGGGGTGCTGCAGAGGACGTGCGATTCCCTGTGGTTGACGTACGGGTCGTGGTCTCTTTGTTCGACTGATGGCGGTTGAGGCCGGGTCGGGACGTGGTTGAGGAGGGTCGACGGGAAATGGATAAGGCCGAGCCGCAGAAATCCGGGGATATGACGGTCGGACAGTGCTAGTCATGGCGGAAATAGTGGCTGCTTTTCGTCGCCCATCCTGGGATGGGCAGTAAAAAGTAAGATTAGACGCGGATGCCGCTCCCACGCCGGCGACGCAGTGGCCACGTTGGTGGAAGTGGTTGCATTAAATGCTTTGTCGGTGAGTAGGTGGATGAGGGGGGTTGACCGGGTCGACCCTGGGTCGTGCGAGTCGGAGATTTTGCGGGGTCGAGGCGTCCCGTCGAGCGAGCCTCGTATGAGTTGGAACGCGGTCGAGGGCGCTCCGTCTGTATACGCGCATGGCCCATGCAGGTCGTTGTATCCGTGTAGGTGGAGCCTTAACTCGATCTCTCTTAGGAGGTTTTCAGGGCGCGGATTCCTCGGGGGTTTATTCCTCTCAATCGTTGGTTTTGGGTACCCCTAATTTAGGTACCCGATAAATACTGTCATACATTCTCTGAGATACTGACGTCAGCAGTCTGAGTTACACCTTTGGATTCAGTTTTTTTTTTTTGACGACAGCCTTTGGATTCAGTTTGACATGTATCTAACTAGCAATGCATTTCTACTTATGTTGATGACTTGCTACTAGATAGGCGACATCCATGCCAATAGTTTGCACTTTGCACCATGGTTTCAGGTATTCGTATTTTTCATTGCAAGCTGTTGCATAAATGCTTGAACAATTGTTCAATTTTGCACGGAAGCATTGAACATTTGAAAGGAAACGGAATGATTTGCACTAAAGGAATGCGATAGTGTGGGTTAGGGGTGGGGGAGTGGGAGGGATAGGGCAGAAAATAATAAAATAAAAATCAGAAGCTGGCAGGCTTTCTTTCGGTACTAAATGTGATCAGGGACCATCTGCTTGCCGATCGAGACTGCAATTGCTTCACCTCTCTGCAGGTTCATTCTTCTATTTATTTATTTATTTGTTTATTTATTTATTTATTTTTCCTTGAGTACATCTCTCTTCAGCTTGTATATATCTAACAAAATAAAATAGTATAGCATGCTACTGCGTACGGCCAATACATGCAAAAGAAGTGCGGCAACAAGTCATTGCATGCATGGTCTATTCCATGCTTGCTAGAGAAATGGAGCCATCTCCCATTCAATTTTAAGTTCTTGTTGAGGTGAAGTTGGGTTCCTATTACTTATTTTCTTCATTAAAAGGCCACCTAGTTTATTCAAGCTTGGTTGATTTTCCTTTTTATTACTCCGTATCACTAGGCAAGTAGGCATAGGTATACATTTTCACTACAGACATATATAATTAAGTAAATTTACATTTATTTTGTTTAGAAAAAGAAATAATTGTAAACAAAACACTCATTCAACTGATCTGAAATTCTGAATGCATCTCAGTTATGCACAAGGAAAATATCAGATACAAGTAACGTAATTACATCATCTTGACATGCTTACATATCATTTATTTGGTCATAATTGCTTATTCATGTTACTATCTCTTAGAGCATGACTAATAATACAACCACTGCTGGCTGGATGTACATTTACAGCCCTAGATGGTTGTAAACTTACATTTAGTTACATATCACTTCTCTTATCTCTCCTACATCTTAGCATAAAGTCTACTTACAACCCTTTATCAGAGCATATTTGGTTACAAGGGCTAACTATTAGCCAGCTAAAAATTAGCTAAAATTACTCCCAGCCCATTCAAACAGGAGACTAATATGTGGGCTAATTTTTAGCCAAGCCTTCAACTAGTTATTAGCCAACTAGTCGGCCAACCCTAGCTAATTTATACTAATTTTTAGCTCCAGCTAATAACTAGCCAGGCCCGTATACTTGCTCTTATTTTTCTGACTTGTGATTGGCAGTGTCAAACTATCTACCACAAGTATCATGTCACTAACTAGATGGCGGTGCCTCTCACTTGGGAGTTTTGGCTAACTATGCATGTATTGTTCTTGTCTCATGCTTGTGTAAAATAAAACGTATATATGTAATAAAATTCTCCTAAAGTAACTTGCACCGACAAATTAACGTACCCAACTCGATCACGTGTATCGGCTATCATGTTCGCTTCTTTCTTGGAGCTAAAGCAGCATACTGGGAACTGAGCAACAGCCGTCGGAGATCTCCATCTGCTCGGGGGCCTCGTCGAACAACCACTTCTCTATGGAGGACAGCTGCTGCAGCTTGGGCTTGTGGTAATCGCCGTGTCCCGTCAACGCCTGCTGCTGCTGCGGCAGCGGCATCAGCAGTGGCACGTCGTCGGAGATGGGTGGTAGTGCACCGCCGGACTTTTGATCGAAAGGGTTGATGTCGATGACTGAGGACGGCTTGAAATTAGTAGCAGCGTCATCCTGCGTCGGGGAGCTCTTCATGAAGCCGTTGAGCAGCTTGGATATGTTGTCCATGCTGGAGGCGTACGGCGACGAGAAGGTGTCACCGTTGGTGGGAGCGAACGGCGGCGAGCACTGGCCGATGAATTGGGTGACCTCATCAGCTGGAGCTGGTGTGCTGCTGGCTGGGCGCGCGTAGCTGTCCTTGGAGAGGGTCATGCCATCGTAATGGCAATCGGCATGGCCGGTGGCGGCGGTGGGTACCGCCACCGGTATGATGGAAGATTCGGAGGGCGGAGGTGGCGCGAAGATGGCGCCGATGGCTTGTTGCTTCTGGAGCTTCTTCTTGAGGTGGGTGTTCCAGTAGTTCTTGATGTCGTTGTCGGTTCTCTGCGGGAGGTAAGAAGCAATGGCGGCCCACCTGTTGCCGAGAAAGGACTGGAGGTGGACGATGATGCCTTCCTCATGGGGGGTGAAGTTGCCGCGACGGATGCCGGGGCGGAGGTAGTTGGTCCAGCGGAGGCGGCAGCTCTTGCTGCAGCGCATGAGACCGGTGTTGATGGGCACGGAGCGCCAGTTGCCGGGGCCGTGCTCCTCGATGTAGGACACCAGGACGATGTCCTCCCCCGGCGTCCATGGCCCCTTCTTGATCCCCACCTTGTCGCAGCACGGCGGTCTGCCCATCGTCGATCCGGCCACTAGCTTGTATCTCCGGCGGCCGGTGCCTGGCTAGCTGCCTGCAGCTAAGCTTCTGGAGTTGTGCCCATGAAGTGTGACGGTACGTTATATATAGGAGTAGGACGACTGGACGAGAGAGCTGCGTTTTGACTTTGTGAGAGTGACGAGCTCCTTTTCACTAACCAAGCCTAGCTTGCTAGCAACTACGTGAGCACAGCTAATTTGTTTTCACCTCATGTCTAAGAGCAAGTACAGTAATGGTTTTGTTTTCGCTCGTGTCTAAGAGTAAGTACAGACGTACAGTAATTGTTTTGTTTTCACTCATGTCTAAGAGCAAGTACAGTAATGGTTTTGTTTTCACTCATGTACAATACTTGTTTTATGTGGAGAAAAGAGGGAAGAGGCGGGCAGCCAGTCCAACCGCCTCCGAGGCCAATTTCAAAACGCCTCGCAAAATATTTAGTGTAGTAGTGACACTTTGATGTTTAAAGCAAGGATTACCTAGAGGGAACTGTTTGATGTTGTTGACTACTACTGCTATTACTGTATGTGAAATTGAAAGCTAGGGTTTGTACACCTTTGCACACTCACTCGAGGCAATTTATTCCGCCACATGTATGAAAGAGGTCTCCATAGTTGGATGACAGATAAATATATGGTTCTTGCAAATTTGTTTTTCACATTATTATTACTTTGTAGTGAAAAATTCATGATGTCCAAAAAAGATTGTTGATACCACTACAGGATACGGTAGTTCTCTCGAAGTTTCTCCTTGTCTAGATTTTTTCATTCAGGCATTAACGATTATTATAACCGCAGAGCATGAGCTGCAAGACTAGCTGTGAAGTGAATGCATGGACCTGGCCGGCCCACACACGTCTGCATGATCGAGTGCATGACTGTATCAATTTTTGCAGTGTATATAGTAGGTCCCCACATATATACATGCATATGCATAATGCATTGGCATGCAATGCGCTTCCAGCCCAGTAGCCACACTGCAAAATTATGTGGAGAAACTGATAGTTATTCGTATGTTATATTATCTCCTACATACAATACGTACGGGTCAGAAATCGGCACCCACACATGCATGCAAGATCTTTTTTTCTTCTTCTTCTTATTCATTAATCATTTCTTGCGTGGATCACAATAAAATCAATCGATCAGGATCTCGTAACTCTTGAATCTTGATGATGCCCTCCATTAATACTCGCTGCAACTAGATATATGTAGTATATGCAGTGGCGGATCTACGAATTCATAGAAGAGGAGGCTCAACTTATCTTCAACCTCCAAAGCCCCTCCTCCATCTCTTTCATGCCTTTAAAAATTAGGAGGGGCTCCATTGTTGCGGCAGCGGTAGAGGGGGCTTGAGCCTCGCTCGCCCCACCACTGGATCCGCCCCTGAGTATATGTGTGCGCACGCCTCTCTCTCTCTCTCTCTCTATATATATATATATATATATATATATAGCCCATAAAGTAATATATATATATATAGCCCATAAAGTAGACTATATATATCTCATATAAGAGTTATAGATTGTGATCCGCCATAGTAACAGTGCCCGAATGAACAGTCCTATAGTAACGGGCTGTCTGTGAACAGTATGGGTCATGTGAACAGTACCACCCCTGCAACAATGCAGTACGAGTCCCCGTCCGCTGCAACAATGCCGGGTTTTGTGAACAGTCCACCCGGTTTGAAAACAGTACCGGGTCCACCGTGAATAGTACCACCCCGGTTGCAACAGTGACAGGTCTCATGAACATGTCTATGGCAAACAGTACTGGGTTTCAAGCTACAGTAGCAGGCCTGCAGCAACACGGGGCCGTCTAAGTATATATTATACCCCAGCTTGGTATATATATATATATATATATATATATATATATATATATATATATATATATATATATATATATGCGAGCAGTAACTGCTAAAATAAGCATTTGTAGAGACGACTCTTTTTTTAATAGAGGCAGTAGAATTTAAAATCGTCTCTAACAGTAGTTTCTAATACAATCCGTGTCTAGAAAATCGATTTGTAGGGGCGACTCTAGATCTAGTCGCCCCTATACAAATCGATTTCTAGAGGCGGCTGGATCTATAGCCGCCTCTAGAAATGAGTACTGAATAGTAAAATTATATATTGAAATTTATTTTTTTTCAAACGGTCTTGGATGGAGAAACGGCCAAAACGAAGTTGAAGATCTCGAAAATTTATAAAACTTTGTAGTTGACAATTTTTTTTATTTAAAATCATCTATCCATGGAAAATTATGTTTGAAATTCTCACATTTGAAATTTAAATTTTAAAACGACATCGGATGGAGAAATGACCAAAATTTAAGTTGTAGATCTCAAAAAGTTATACAACTTTGTATTTGACAACTTTTTCATTTAAAATAATCGAATGAGTATAATGCGAGAAGAAAGGATATCTCATACGAACACAAGTGAGTATGAGGTGAAGTGGTTAGAAAAGTAATGCGCAAGGCGTGAAGCCTTAGGTTCGGACCTGCTGTGACTTTGTGACTTGAGCTAGGCAAAAAAAATGTAAGGACGGTTCGATGATTTCAGAGACGAATGGGTAGGAATGGCTGCCCAAACCATCCCAACAAACCATCACCATCCTAGAAAAGCAGTGCGCGGCGACAACATGGTGGGGCGAGAGCAGCGGTGATGGGCTCAATTGGACCAACAGCGATGGGTACAGTGGAGTCCGCCTGGGCCCAGCGATTGGAGCAGTATTTGTGAGGTTGTGCATGATTGAGGTTGGCAAGTGCTAGCACTCGGACTTCCGAATGGACACGCCCGTGGCTGCTCTCCATTTCCCGCTCTTGTTCCGTGCAATGCACCCTAGCCGCTCGGATTCCGCGCTGTTCATACGACTCGTCCTGCCCATGCCACCCGCCCACACGTGGGGCCATATGCACCCCTCTGTGTCCTCACCAAGCTTGAACTACTATGGTGAGATGGAGAGAAAGGAAGGGAGGAGGGAAAGAGGAGAGGAGAGGGCGAGGCGCACCGCGTGAGGTAGGAGCCGAAGCCTTGCAACAGACTGTTGTCCACCAGGCATCGGCGTCATTGCAACATGTGCAACGCCTAATGTACTTTTAAAACATCTAGATGAAACATTTACAAGATACATATGAAGACAGATGAAACACTTGAACCATGCATTTAAATTAGTTGCAAAAAAACTAAAAACACTTAAAAGCCATTGCAAAACATATGCAACATTTAGAAAAAAGTTCTTGTAATATATGTTTGAAACATATGCAACATCCAAATAAACATACTTGCAACATATTTCTAAAAATATAGATGAGACATTTAGTACAGACGCTCGTAACATACGTGTATAACCATTGTTCTTGAATCTTGATGATGCCCTCCATTAATACTCTCTGCAACAGCAACTAGCTATATTGTAGTATATGTGTGTGCCTCTCTACACACATATATAGGCCTTGTTTAGATCCCCAAATTCCACCCCAAATTCCACTATGCAAAAAGAAGATTCCCCATCACATCAAAATGTTGGCACATATATGGAGTACTAAATGTAGATGAAATTAAAAACTAATTGCACATTTTTGTTGTACTTTGCGAGACGAATATTTTAAGCCTAATTAATCAATATTTGGACAATTATTACCAAATAAAAATAAAATTGCTACAATGTGACGGGACATTTACTATGCAAATTTTGCATCCCAAATTTAGGATCTAAACAAGGCCATAGCGTACAAAGTATAGAGCACGTATATGTAATAATATTTATATATATTTATATTTGTGTGTATATAATAAACACACACATGCGAACAGTGGCGATGCCACGGTGGGGCCGAGCAGCGGCAGACGGGCACGATTGTGAGGTTACGCGCGATTGGGGTTTCACCTAATTTACAGCTGTGATAGTGTGGACTTTCAAAAAGTTTACTACTGCAGTCTGCAGAGGTGGCTCGGGATTTTACTGTCGTTACGGCACGTAGTGAGCTAAATAGTTTTTTTTCGCAGCGAGGGTGGTCCCCATTTCCATTAATGGCATAACCCAGAGGATCCGATTCCGATCCACAGCACAGTGTGGTGTACGTGGCATGTGGGCCATGCCCTGCGACGGTACGTGTACGGTCCTACAGTAGCTCTTTCTGCGCTAGCTTGTGGAGTATGGAGTTCCACGTCCTCACAGCCCAACCAGTCGCTTTTCTCCCATTTATTTATATAAATTCCCACGTAAGGTACTATTCCTAGTATTTACTATATATATATAAATATATATATATATATATATATTTATATATTTATATATATATATATATAGCTGTGTTATATACTCCCTTCGTCCCTAAATATCTGTCATTTTCGCTTCCAAGAAATAACTTTGACTAAATATATATAAAAAACATTAATATTTACAGTACATAATTAATATCATTAAATCTAGTTTTTTAATAATTTTATTTGGAGATACAAATATTGCATGTATTTTCTACAAATCGATTTAAACTTTCGGCACGGAAACCAACGGTGACAATTAACTGGGGTGAAAGGTCCTTGTTTGGTTTTGGTAATTGAGTGACAACCTTAGGCGGACTAATTGTGTTTAATGTGAGATACACAGGGATTAGTCCACAGGTAATGGTGTCATGAAAGAGCTCATTGCATATGAGACATGACATGGTGTCATGTGACCAAGGTGGCAAAGATCAAGATGAGGTTTGGCTCAACGGACCAGTTGCAAGTGTGAAGGGCAAGTCAGAGGCTTTGGAGCGATGGACCGTGAGGAGGTGAAGCTTGAGCAAGACTTGGCGCCGATGGACCGACGCAACGGTGAAGAGCAAGTGAGGTCAAGATCGATGGACCAAGGTCACACGATGATTTGAAGTAGATCATATCATTTGTGATATGGTTGGTGCATGTGTTGCATCAACGTCGGAGGAGATGGAGTGGAATGCGCAAGGCAAAGGTACAACCTAGGGCATTTTCATTTTACCGGTCATAGGTGTGTGGAGAAGTTGATGACCGGGTTTAGGATAGATGGCCGTACTATTAAGAGGGGCAAATTTATTTGTATATTGGTCATCTAGTGCCACTTGAGCGATCTAACTTTGCATACGTGTTAGGATCGAGTGGCGAGGCAAGTTGAGTGCCTAACTTCTTCGAGAAAATGATTGTGAAAGTGCTAACACACATGCACATGGTGTTTTACACATGGTGGTGTTGGCACATTTGCAAAGGAGAAGGTGTTGGAGTTGGTATTGATCAACTTGGAGAAGAGAGAAAGGTTTTTCGGTGTTTTTTGGACACTAGGATGACTCTTGGAGTGGAATACTGCTTTGATCCATTGTGAATTGGATCAAGTGCTTTAGTGGGTTGTGTAGCCCTTTGAGTAAGCTTTCCAAAATGTCCAAGATCATCGAAATCGGAGTTCGGAGCTAAGTGTTATTGTCGTTTTACTGAAGAGTGGTATGTGACCGGACTCGTGACCGGACGCGTCCGGTCAGTGTTTTTCGCGGGCGAAAGTGACCGGACGCTGTAGCGAGTCAGGTCAGTGATGACCGGACGCGTCCAGTCGCTTCGGGAGCTTACTGGAACCTCTCTGTTCGCTGTTTCGCTGCGACCTGCGCATCCGGTCCCGTTAGTGACCTGCGCGTCCGGTCAATACAAGTTTATACGCGCGAAAACTAGCCGTTGGAGCACGCTACTGACCTGTGCATCTGGTCCGTTAGACCGGCGCGTCCGGTCGACCCGAAACTTGCCCAGTGAGGGGACTAACGACTCTATTTCGTTGTGGAGCTATAAATAGATGTTGTGGCCGGCCATGGCCGGCAGCTGAGCACTCTTAGGCCTTGGTGGCTTGTGTTGGTATGCTTGGGAGCCCTCTAACTCACTTGAGCTTGATAGTAATCATCCGATCGAGTGAGAGAGCGATTCTAGTGCGTTGCATCGTGAGGATTGCATCGAGTGGCACTAGGTGATCGAGTTGCAAGCCGGTGGTGCTTGTTACTCTTGGAGGTTGCCACCTCCTAGACGGCTTGGTGGCTTGCGACTTCGTTGAAGCACGCGTGGAGATTGTGCGTGACTCCAGAGGAGGATTTGTGAGGGGGATTGTGCTCACCCCGCAGGGATCACGAAAAGCAACTCTAGTAAAGCTCATGACTTGGAGGATCCCCATCTTGAGAGTGGATGTGCGGCACCCGCTGAGGGTTTGACTCTTGATAGTCAATTAGCTCGTGATCTATCAAGTGGGTGTATCGCCACAATGGAGACTAGCTTGGTGGCAACCAAGTGAACCTCAGTGAAAAATCGTCGTGTCAACATTGTGTACATCTTCTTGGTGGTTTGCTTTCGATTCACAAGGTCGTATTTACATTCATATACTTGTGTTTGTGTAGTTACTCTTGTAACTAGTTTGTTTGTGCAGTTTGCTAGTTACCTTCTTGCTTGTGTAGCATAGAAGTAGCTCCCGTTGCGTGGCTAATTTGGTTTGTGTAACCTTATTAGTCATATTGCTTAGTTTGTGTAGCTAAGTAATTTGCGCCCTCTAGTTTGGCATTAGTTGCCTTGCTATTGAGCATTGCTAGTGAGCATAGGTGGCTTTGTGCTTTTGCTTACTAGAATTGTGTAGGAGCTCCTCGGCCCTGCTAGAGTACTAGTGCATAGGTTTGTGTGACTTTGCTCTAGAATTGTTTAGGAGAGCTCTTGCTAAGGAAAGTACCTTAGTTACATAATTAGGATCTTTGTGAGGTGCTTGTGAACTTAGATAGAGGGGTGTAGCCTTGGCTAGACCGATAGTTTTAATTTTGCATTTGTTTCGGTTTGCCGACACGACTATTTTTAGAAAGGACTATTCACCCCCCTCTAGTCCGTCATCTCGACCCTTCATGGGGACAGATGAAGTATAGCTGTGTTCACACGGGAGACAGAACATTTACACACACCGCCTCTTTCTAAGAAAAAAATGTAATTTTAGGTGTATTCTAGGTCAACATGTCTGAAGTTTGACCAGATATATAGATAAAAGTATTAATATTTATGACACTAATTAAGTATAATATGAAAATAGATCTTATGATAAATTTAATGATATGTATTTGATATTATAAATATTAATATTTTTTGTTTAATATTTAGTCAAACTCATGATACTAAAACATGTTAGTGGGTGCTAGAGTTGTATTTTTTTTGGACGGAGAGAGTACTATTTTTCTTGCGTAACCTTTTTTTTTTCAAACTCACTAACTTAGAGTTTAGTCAAACAATTTGAAATCTTTTATATATATATGCACTTTTGTTGGACTTTGCCTGCCCAGCGCTCTAGTTAGCTAGTTAATAGCATCTACTTGTAATCAAGTTAGTGCAGCATGCATTTTTTTATAATTCGTACTCTCTCCTAAGTGTGCTCATGTCGGATGACCTATATTTGGACCATACATAAATAACGAAAACGCAATCTAGCTAACAGTTAGTCCATTCCGTCACACAAAACACAACTCTCTCTCTTATATATATATATATATATATATATATATATATATATATATATATATATATATATATATATATATATATATTAATTTGACTTTTTTTAGATACATAGCTTTTGCTATGTATTTACATATAATTTGGAACAGAGGGAGTACAATTGTGGGATTTAATTAAATTTGTCCTCCCAAAGAATGCAAATTCATGGTTTGTTTAGTTGGTGAAAAAGTTTAGGTTCGGCTACTGTAGTATTTTTCGTTTTATTTGGCAATTTGTGTCCAATCATGGACTAATTAGGCTCAAAAGATTTGTCTCGTGATTTACAACTAAACTGTATAATTAGTTTTTTTCTTTCATCTACATTTAGTACTCCATACATGTGCCGCAAGATTTGATGTGACAGGTACTGTAGCACTTTTTGGGAACTAAACAGGCTCTCAGCCTCGATCTTGCTAAGTGGCAGACTGGTGGCCCATATTACACTAATTTGCCTTAGAATATTAGCGTGTGTTTAGTTCGAGGAATGAGGTGGTTTATCTTCTTCTCACTCCTCACTTTTTTATTTGGTTTGTGGAATGGAATGAGTTGATCCATCACCACCTCATTCCTCACAAGTTAATAATTAGTATATACACGAGGAATGAGTTGATTCCATCAAACTTTTATAGGATAAACTCATGATGCATCACCTCATAAAGTATAGGATGACTCCATAAACCAAACACACTTGCCCTAAGATTGCACTTGTTTTAGATACAGAGGGAGTATATATTCCCCCTGTTCGGCTGAGCTTATCAGTACGGCTTATCAGCCGTGGAACAGTGTTTTTCTCTCACAACAAATCAGCCACAGCCGGCTTATAAGCCAAAAAAAACAGCCTGCCGAACAGGGCTATAATTATATATATATGGTATATTCCTTTAACCATGGGACTTGTTTAGTTCGCGAAATTTTTTGGAAAATGGTAATATAGCACTTTCGTTGTTATTTGACAATTAATGTCCAATCATGGTCTAATTAGACTTAAAAGATTTATCTCATGAATTTCGTCTAAACTGTATAATTAGTTTTATTTTTTATCTATATTTAATGCTTCATGTATATGTTTAAAGATTCGATGTGACGGAAAATCTTAAAAAATTTTGAGAACTAAACAGGGACCATGTGTCCTTATCACGCACATCAATCCACGCTCACTCCTTAATTATGTCTTCTTATTTTCGCCGCAGAACTAACCGTATAACAACTAGTAGCTACCCTGGTCAAATCATCGTACCCACATGTGTGCAACTTCGAAATGCATCCATCAGTAAACATTAACCACACAAGTACCTCAGGTCATAAAAATTGAGTGCAATATATAACAACTACTCCATCTCCATCTATAAAGAATGTAACTATGAGTTGCGTAAATGTCAAACTAGTTTAATTTGGTCGAGTTTATAGTAAATAGTATTAAAACATTTATGTCTCCAATTAAATTTACTAAAAAGTATATTTCATAATCAATTTAATGATACTTATTTTGCATCATAAATGTTAGTATCTTTTATATAGTTTTGATAAAACTTTAAATTACTTGACTTCTCGAAAAACGAGAATTGTATTCTTTCGTGGACAGAGGGAGTATCTGATCTTTAACTCTAGGCTAGCTAGCTCTTTCTCACTAGTTATTAACATGTAACTCTGATAAACACGTTAACATGTCATTTACTCATTTATGTAATGCAAGCTAGTAAAAAGTATATTTCATAATCAATTTAATGATACTTATTTTGTATCATAAATGTTAGTATCTTTTATATAGTTTTGATAAAACTTTAAATTATTTGACTTCTCGAAAAACGAGAATCGTATTCTTTCGTGGACGAAGAGAGTATCTTATCTTTAACTCTAGGCTAGCTAGCTCTTTCTCACCGGTTATTAACATGTAACTCTGATAAACACGTTAACATGTCATTTACTCATTTATGTAACGTAAGCACATCCAATTCTGATTTCAGAATCGAACTTCTATAGAAAAATATCAGTGGGCAGTCGTTGTGATTGTGAATGCCTGTGTGCATCGACTGATGTTGAGAGGTATGGCAGGAGTGTGTTGTGTGCGGACGAAAAGTCCTATAAAAAGCCTAGCTAGTAATCGTAGCCACCAATTTCGCGCTCCGCCACGGAAAAGTTGTGTATTCGTGTGAACAGTAAAATGACATAAACAGTGCCAAAAAATGCTGTACAGGGTTCAAAGAGCATTCTAAAATTTCGTACGAACAGTGTTTTCCTCGAATGAACAGTGTTTGCATTTAAAAATTTCAGGTGACCAGTGTCCGTGTCAGCGCTACATTGTTGCTACTGTAGCCGAAGGGCGCGTCGCCAGGCGGAGGAGCGGCGCTTTCCTTACGCGTGCGTTGAAGACTTAACTATGTACTACATCATGTCGTCTAGTGCTACTCTCCATTCTTAGGGCCTGTTTAGATGCAAAAATTTTGGTAAAATGGACACTGTAGCGTTTTTGTTGTTATTTGGCAATTAGTGTCCAATCATAGTCTAATTAGGCTTAAAAGATTCGTCTCGTGGATTTCGTCTAAACTGTATAATTAGTTTTATTTTTTATTTATATTTAATGCTTCATGCATGCGTCTAAAGATTCGATGTGACGGGGAATGTGAAAAATTTTGCAAAATTTTTGGGAACTAAACTGGACCTTACGAACTGCTGTGAAAAGAAGTTTGATATGCCCTTCATTTAACGCGTCACCGACCACCCATACCCGTACTACTACTGCTGCTGCCGCTGTTAGCAGATTTCGATTGCTTTCTTGTTGTTGACCCTTAATTGGTTATGTCATAGATCAACTAGTAGCTACGTTATCATGCAGGCTTGTGTTTAATCAATTCCTTCGTTTAACTAGACACCAGAAACAACGCATGACGTTGCCACGCGGCGCTATGGGATGAAACCAGTTGTGCAGGAGCTTGGATCAATTGTTGATTAATCTTCTAGCGGGTAGGGTGTCTAGCGTTTTGAGCGAGTTTGGTTATGCGTTTATGTTGCTACGGACCCTTTTTTTTTGTAAAGCAATGGTGTATAATTTGGAGATTTGGCTAGCGTAGATTTTAGCGATTATTTATAGGCGTAATAGAATAGGCGGTAGGTGTCATGGAGTATTTTTTTGACAAAGAAGAGGCAAAAAATATTTAGATACATTATAGATTAGTTTTAGTTTATTTATGAATTTTCTGGGAATTTTCTACAAAGAAAATGGTCTACTTTGAGAAAAGCCGAATGATAGGTTTTTTTACGGTAAAGAAGTGCAAAAAATTTTTTTCTACAAAGAAAAATGGGCTACTTTGACAAAAGGCGAACGATAGGAATTTTTTTTGACGGCAAAGAAGAGGTTAAAAAAATTGAGGTATGTTTGAGATTGGTTCTAGTTTATTTATAAATTTTTTGGAAATTTTCTACCAATGAGAAGGGTCTAATTTGATTTTCTGGGTACGTTTCTCGTGTGCGCATAGCAAAGATGTGTAAACAGTAATGAACAGTGCATAAATAGTGACATTCTTGGTACGTTTCTCGTGTGCGCGTAGCAAAGATACGTAAACAGTGTATGAACAATAGATGACCAGTGACTACGAAAGCGATTTTTCACGTAATTTAAGCCGTCCGATTGAGATCCGACGGTCCGGGATTGACAGACGACGTGGCCATCGTCTCATACGCGAGCTTGGCTCGCGTTTAGAAGTGTAGTAATGACTGCTGTGTTCTAAAAGTCCAAATAAAATGAACTACCAATAATACAAGTGTACCTCTCTTTTTCAAGCGGCTGGATATAGAATTATTATTAAATAAATCTCTTGTGACTTGTAATTTGTGATTACATGTTTATATATTTTACTTACTCTCTGGTTATTCTAGCACTAGGACAAAATATATTTACACATGACCAATATGGATCAACATAGTCGGATGGCGGCTCTCCTTTGTCCTGAAGTCACTCTTAGCCAGGAATAACAAAGGCAGCCTCGGGCTAGCCAACAAAGTGTGGTGAGCCTATTGTAAGTAAAGATGAAAACGGACGGGATGAATCCCGTTCCGTCCGCAACCGTATACCGTATTTTCCCGTCCGTTTTCGTTTTTTGCGGGATAAACGGAAACGGGACCGAAAACGGGATGGACCGATCCGGGAGCGGGACCGAAAACGGTTGGACGTTTCCGTCCGTATTTGCGGAATCCCGTTTTCATCCGGGATTATCCCGTTTTGTATCCCGTTTTCAGCGATCCGGGATAGGCAGCCCAGCCTAGAAGCCCAATGTGGCCCAACAACTGGTATGCTAGTCCTATGATTCCGTGTGCTCTTTGCTGTCCTGTTGGTGGAGGTGTGGAACTTTGTTCCGTGGACCGTGAACACATGTTGTTGGTGAATTTAGGATATTTGGTGACCTTTCAATATTTGGTCTGTTCATTTGCTTTGTAACACATTTACTGTGTTGTGATTGTGATGTCGTGACCTTGCTCTCTGCTAGGCTCTTCATTTGTGTGGTCTGTTAGGATATTTGTGACCTTTTAATATTTTGTGTGATGTATGGATATTTCATATTTGGTATTGTATTAATATTTATGTTTGGTCTGTTAAGTGTGTTTGAGCTATTATATGCGGCATGCAATCCCGGCTTAAGTTTCCGCTTACCGTTCGTTTCCGTCTATTTTCCGATCGTATTTACCTATTTTCGTATTACTGTTTATCCCGCTACCGTTTTCGTTTCTGGCTGTCCGGCTCCCGCTCCCGTTTTCGTCTAAAAATATGGAAATGAAAATGGTAGAGTGATTTTCCGTTCGTTTCCGTCCGTTTTCATCTTTAATTGTAAGGGCCTATTGAGCTCACCGGAGGCCCAAGAAGCCCGCTCGTGGATATTGTCATAGCTCGCCGTTTCCCTCAACCACCAATCCACCAACCCTCACCCTTCTTACCATCACCATTGAACCTACTCCCACCTTGACCACCAGATCCACCACCATCTAGCCCACTCCTGCCTCCCCTTGCCAACAAATCTGGAACATAGAGAGAGAGAGGAAAAGGGAGAGGTGCGCTCTATCTCATTGAGCTCGTATGCCGTTGTTAGATCTAGAAGGGGGTGTGGGGCTAGTGCGCTGCCACATGATATTGTGTCCTTGGGCATACCCTTGGCCAAGGCTACCGCCACAACAACACCCTTCACTAGAGACGCGCGCGCGAGAGAGAGAAGAGGTAGCTGATGAGGGAGAAAGAGAGAATGATGAAACCTAAACCCTAAGTGCTTGTATGTATGTGTGTCCATAGTGTTGGGTGGTGCCTAGGCTTCAGGTCTATTTCCTGAGGCAAATCTTTTAAGATATCCACCTATGAGAATACACTATTTTAGAGGCAGACATCTTAAAAGGACCGCCTCTATTAATATATTTTTATGTGTCTCGTAAATGAGCCGTCTGCCTCTAAAAATTGCAAGGTATTTTTGGAGATAGAGAGATTTTTTACTTTTTACCACCTTTGTTAATAAAAGAAGCTATCTTCTAAACTATTTTTATATCATGATACACGAGTCCATTTTACTACAATCCTATATCCTATACATTGTATAAAAGTTGCAGCCATATTGAGCCGCACCATTTGCATTTCACAACCGTTGGATTACCACACTAAATTTAGAGGATCTAGCGTCCATAATGTTCACCTTTCCCTATGTCCACTTCTTGCAGCTCTCGCTCAGCAGACCACACTACAGAAGTACGAACAACAGACAAGAGATGAAATAGCAAGGCTCACCCCTGAGCCCATAGAAGAAGGAATGATCACAAGATCGCGCACCACTTGGTGCATGTGCTTCCTCTCCCTCTTGCCCGCTTCCTTGCGCGTGGGGAAGGCCCATTGGTTCTCTGAGTTACCGCACTAGAAGCTTGGCCTTTGCGAGGGCATTCTTGAGAGGGGTTCGAACGAATTTACATTTCCACACTTATTTGCATTCCTTAGGTTGCGTGTTTATCTTTCTTAGTCTTGCTAGGTTAGTCGATAGAATTGGAACCTAGAGTGCAAAACTATTTTGCATTAGAGATAGAAACACTTAGCAAAAACGTAGTGCACATTTGGATAGAATCATGCAGATATAGGTTTTGATAAGTTGGTTTTAGTTGTCCAATTAGTTTTAAGAAGCCTAATTCACCCCTATTAGACGTCATAGTCTCTTCAACTGTCCTATACATTCATTTTCTTAGGGCCACCAAACCCTAGCCTCTGTTGAATGTCCTCTAATTATCTAGTGGTAGTGTCTTCCACTGACTTCACTGGCCGGATTCCACAGTATGTGGGTGCATTTATCTTAGCGCCGGGCAATCTTGTGATTGCATCATCAACTATTCTTGCCTCTAACTTATTCTCATGAATTCCGATTGAAGCGAGACTTGTTTCGTTAGGCTCCTTGCATTAAGCCTAAGCTCTTTGGACCAAATGTTCACCAATATTGCACCACCATTCACACTTGAACATTAGGACAAGCTTTAGCACACTTGACTCCCCTGTATTTTTTATCCTAACTCTTGAAAAGTCTTCAATTCTTGAGTCCTACCATGCCGCACTTGACTCCTCCATGGATCTCCTACTTCATCCTTGAGTTCTTGATCGTCTTTGTCATCAACCGTTGGGGATATCTTCATTCTTCATACATTGTGGCCTAGCATTGATCCTTGATCCTCCAATCCTTGTGCTAGCCACACATGCTAAGCTTGTCCTCATCTTGCTTCTTCTTATCCAGGCCACCAATGCTGCCTCCATTGCGGATTGGTGGGAGGTTGCGGCAAAGGTAGTACAAAGGAGCAAAGAAGCGCTTTCAACGGTGTAGCCAATTATGTTACGTGGAATTTGTGGAAAAAAGGAATCGCCGACTTTTCAGCTTTGGCCATGGCCCTACGAGCAAAGGAAGATATTGACCAATTATGGCGTGTTTACAGGTTTCAGTAGTGAAATGTCCTTTTTGTCTTAGGATATTTTGTTCTCTACTTGTGTTCCTCCAAGCAATTTGTCTGCTTCCTCTGTGGCTGTGTGGCCGCAGGGCTGAACTTTCTGTTCTACTGTTTTGCTTCTCCTTTCTCTAATAATACTCCTACAAGGTAGAGCTCCTGCCATTTCTCAGTTAAAACAAAATCATACACACATTAAAAACAGCTAAAAAAACCAACAAAAAATTTCACAGCCTTTTGAGGCCAAAGTACAACACGATTAGCCCTCAAGGGCGACACTACGTTGATTTTCCCTTATGCCAATGCACCACGGTGAAGAATTTACCCCATGCAAGGTTTGGAAGGCATTCCCCTAAAATGGTCTGGGGAAACAAACTGTTAGGAGTCAAGATAATAATAGTCAGCAAAAGAGCATATCAAAGAATGTTGAATTCAAAATTGCTGATTAGAATCATCAAATGGGGCCAGGCACAGTTATAAACAGATAATCACTATCGAAACATAAAAAATAAGTTTTACAATCTGCAATAACTTGATAAGTCCACTCTGATTCTCTTACATTCAGAAAAACTTATCTTTAGGTAACTTGCATTTCCATGCCCGCATATATGAATTGTGAGTGTAAAGCCTTTCTTTTTAAGGCAACCACAATTGTATTTGTCGAAGTGTACATAGATTGCCATCATATTCTGAATCTCTGAGTTGAAAAATACTGTATCCCAACGTCAGATATGGTCAAGCCTTCACATCAAACGACCAGCGTAGCATGCTGGGGCCACTGCACAAACAACTGGTCAGCTATCCGTAGCTTGTACAACAGCAAACCACTCAGTGAGAGCTTCTTCACTCTTGCAATGCTTTCAATGTAGAAAATGGAGGACCATCCCAAACCAAGCACCTACAGAAAGCAATCCTAAACTAGTTAGGTACTGGTAGAAAAATTGGCATCAGCTTGAAATTTGGGATGAGCAAATTAGCAATCACAATATCCATTTATCCTCCAAGATCAATGGCACAAGTTTCATACTGCATCAAGTAAGCAAGCGTAGATGTAGGTTGTTTTTTTAATAACTGAAGCTAGGCTGTGAGGGCTACCTTCAGAAGGAAAGCTGAGATACATAGAGGAAAGCATGTCCCTGGACCATTGCAAAATATCTGGAGGAATATCACAAAACATTAGTATTTGAACTCATGAGGCAACCATTAAGTACACCTTTAAGTACTGTTTTTTATACCAGGCAACCGTATTTAAAACTTGTCCATAAGGTATTTGACAGGCAAGACAAGACTACAATATGTACTCACCGGAGCCAAGGACGATGAGACAACGCAATCCGGTGGTGTGTGGCTTTGATGCTGGTTGGTCACTGTGCCACAGCACGTAGAAGAAGCGGACTGTGAGCACAGAGACGAGTACCGGAAGAGCGTAGCAGGCGGCCACCATGGCGTTGGGATCCATCTGTGTCAAAGTAGCTGAGCATAGAACAAGAAGTTTACACATCTATCCACAATATTTACTTCTTGTTTAGCCTGTGTCACCTAAACCAAAGCACAATTATGTAAGGCACGAAGAATTCATGTCAAATTCAACACTTCATCTAGTCATTCATGTGAAATTTTCAACAGAAAAAGAGCAAAACCACATTCCATATTCAGTACACATAACATGTTGGCAGCCATGGTAATCTAGTCAATTGCCATGACCGATTGCTTAGATTCACACAAACAAAGCTCAGAGGGGACAAATTCACCTTGCTCAGTGTTTCTTGAATATCAGTGCTCTTGAAGGTTGCATCTGTTATAATGAAGGTCCGAGCATCTGTTATAATGAAGGTCCAGACATCGTCGCAGACCCTGTAGGTATGCAGATGACCCTGTAGAGCGACAAGGAAAGCCATCACAGATCTAGTCTGATAAGGTTTCAAATGTCGAAAATGAAAAGAAATACTGAGTACTGAGCTGGGAAAGCTACCAGTCTGAAAATATACATGTACAAGATAGTAATGACAGGATCACAGGAGAAATAATAACAAGAGAACAAATGAATGAAAAGCTCCTTTCTTTTCTTTTTCCCATCGCTGGGAAGAATGGAATTGGTTCCGAAGTTTAAAATAAAGCTACCAGTTTCCAGCTGCGCAAAATAACTAATTTAATGCGTGACTGAAGTAATGCGTTGCATTTTTCTGTTTTCCAATCAGTAAATAATTGCACTTATATCAGGTAACAAAGGGAAATCTGTCAAAATTTTAAAGTAAGAAAATGTTATGCCTGCATTTGTAGGTGGTACCAGTATTTATTTATTCCATCTGGGAACATGGGACAAACTGGCCCATCCCTTTGAAGGATCCAGATAACTTTGCCTAGTATCCAGGTGGCCACAGATGGTAACGCCCACATTTCAGATGAATGTAAAGTGGAGCTTTCCACAGCAAAACTCAGGAATGAGTACAGATGAGTTAAATGAATTGCTCAGATTGGTGCTTAAGGTTGCTAAATACAACAAGACATCAATCTAAATAAGACCAGTACACAAAGAAGCAAAGTTATGGGGTCTAGCGGGTGCGAAGGGCATAGCCTTGTTGACTGAATGGACACTTGATGTTGCCTAATTGGTTGGCTAGTTGGTCGTTCAACCCCTCTTTCTTTCTTAATATAAAAGATATATGCAGCTCTCATGCGTGTTTGAGAAAAAAGTTCTTCCATGGCAGACAGGGTTGGGTCAATGACTGATCACTGATTCTTGGAAACAAGTTGTGACACACATACATATGTGTATATATGTCTATGCACATAAAGATGCTCACACAGCTAATAGGTATAAATACATGTTTGACTGACAAAATGAGAACAAAAACAGAATCTGTGATGTGTTTGTATGATACATTAAGAGAGGGAGTTTCTGAAAAATTTGTTACATCAAGCCACTTATAACAGACTAAAATCCTTTTTGAATCAGTGCTATTTTAAATCATACGCCTGTTTTCATCACACCATAGACTTGCATCATAAACCTTGTGAGGTCACTCCTAGCCTCCCACCCTTGCCGAGGATCACGCCGGAAGAGGCCGAGGGTTTTCCATGGGGAGAGGAACGGGTGAACAAGTGTAAGCGCGAAGGCGAGGGTTTCCCATGAGGGGGACAATAAATAAATATGGATTAATTGCTCATTAAATTGCCAAAAAACCCATTCTCTTACACAAGCGCTCCCGCGTGTTTATAGCACCCATACCCGGGGCTGCGATGAAATTACAAAAGGCTGACACAAGGCTGTCAACCACAACACAATGAGCAAGGGTAGAGAAGTAATCCTCCGTACCCCTGCCAACCACTCCAAACCCTAATTGTGTCGATGGAATCGCCGCCGGCTCCGTGCCGAACTCCCCCGAGGCTTGCGATGAACCCTTGCCCTCCTGGTCGAGGGTTCGCTTCCCGTCAATGGCTGCACGTCCCTCCAAACGGTCTGTGGCCTCCAAACCAAGCCTTGCCCGAAGATACCTGAAAAGAAGGACACCTGGTAGAAAAACTCCGTGGCGGGGATCACTGCTCGCTGCGAAGTTGGTTAGCAGGTCCAGAGTGGGGGTCAAGGGTCAGGCGGGGGTCAAGCTAGGGTCGCCTTCCCTAAACAAACCTCGTAGTAGTTCTTCATAGGGATGGCAGTTGACCTAGTGGGCGCAGGCGCGGGTGCCAAATCGCATCAGCGGTCTCATCGGGTCGGGGCCCAAAGTGAACCTTTTTTTGTTACATCATCTGCCTATTAAAGAGCAATTAAATAACTGATAATTACACTATCCTTATGTTATGGATGCACCTCCAGATGCATTGTATGCTTCTTCTGAGGACTGAGGGTATCCTCTATTAGAGGCCAGCTGGTGTTAATAAAGGTTCAGTTCCATGCTTAAGCTTCAATTTAGCCTTGAGGCCTAATGCTTCCCCCATGGATTAGCAATAGTGATGGGAGCCATGGCCCACCTTGGCCATCCCTAAGCTCCATCCATGCTTGCCTTTAAGCAACATACAACACATACACATGAAGATCGATCAAGTTCAGCTATTGTTTCATATTTTAGTTTGAATAACTGAAGAGTGTGGAAGGATTGCCTTTTTCTGGCTTGGTACAGATGGCCCCCATCCCCTTAGTCGCCTATTTCTGGCAGTGGCAAGAACACAGAAGGTTGCCGTCCTTCATTTGGTTGGAGACTTAATCATATCAGTTACTAGACTATGACTTGACTTAAAATTTCTGTCTGTGGTTGGTGAAGAACAAAGCCTCAACGGTGCATGCTGATATGATATCTGGTCCATGCCATCTGATATTCTGATCTGAGACATCTATATGCACCAAGCGAGCTGGGTCAGGTACTCTCATCAGGTGTGTGACATTGGGATTTCAGAGACAGGCTAGACGGTTGTACAGGCAGCACAATCAAAGCTTGAGATTCGTCAGCCTAAGCTTGCTCTGTCAGGTCAGTTTTGACCTCATCTAACGATCTAATATACCTTTTAAATTGGACATTTTTAACAAAAGAAATATAGGTCAGCCTAAGCTTGTGAAGTTTACACACGGCATTTTGTTGCAATTATTTATGTCAGTAGCATGCCAGGCTCAGTGTCTAGTGCCAGCGGTTGTGGGTTCTGGCTTATGCTGTTTTTTCAATCAGCAGTATGTGATAGCTTGTCTCTGTTTCTTGGCCAGTAGGTTTAGTTGCTGTTGTGCATTGTAGATTACTTAGAACTCTTTGAGATATATGCATGGACTCTCGGAGAGTTTTCTTTTCTTTTTTCTTTTTTTTGATAAGCTCTCGGAGAGTTTTCTGTTGTTCTTCAAATGACATAAAAGGGACATATACTGAAGGACACGCCAATAATGTCTTAGTAATGGAATACTGTCATACATTCTCTGAGATACTGACGTCAGCAGTCTGAGTTACACCTTTGGATTCAGTGTTTTTTTTACAACAGCCTTTGGATTCAGTTTGACATGTATCTAACTAGCAATGCATTTCTACTTATGTTGATGACTTGCTACTAGCTAGGCGACATCCATGCCAATAGTTTGCACTTTGCACCATGGTTCCAAGTATTCGTATTTTTCATTGCAAGTTGTTGCATAAATGCTTTAACAATTGTTCAATTTTGCTTGGAAGCATTGAACATTTGAAAGGAAACGGAATGATTTGCACTAAATGAACGCGGGAGTGTGGGTTAGGGGTGGGGGAGTGGGGAGGGCAGAAAATAATAAAATAAAAATCAGAAGCTGGCAGGCTTTCTTTCTGCACTAAATGTGATCAGGGACCATCTGCTTGCCGATCGAGACTGCAATTGCTTCACCTCTCTGCAGGTTCGTTCTTCTATTTATTATTTTTTCCTTGAGTAGTACACCTCTCTTCTTTCTGCACTAAATGTGATCAGGGATCATCTGCTTGCCGATCGAGACTGCAATTGCTTCACCTCTCTGCAGGTTCGTTCTTCTATTTATTATTTTTTCGTTGAGTAGTACACCTCTCTGCAGCTTGTATATATCGAACAAAATAAAATAGTATCCTACTGCGTACTGCCAAAAGATACAAAAGAAGCGCGGCAACAAGTCATGGCATGCATGGTCTACTCCATGCTTGCTAGAGAAATGGAGCCTATATATCTCCCACTCAATTTTAAGTTCTTGTTGAGGTGAACTTGGGTACCTATTTCTTATTTTCTTGATTAAAAGGCCACCTAGTTTATTCAAGCTTGGTTGATTTTCCTATTTATTACTCCATGCTCACTAGGCATAGGTATAAACTTTCACTACAAACATATACAATTAAGTAAATTTACATTTATTTTGTTTACAAAAGGAAATAATTCTAGCTCACATATACAAACAAAACACTCATTCAACTGATCTGAAATTCTGAATGCATCTCAGTTATGCACAAGGAAAATGTCTTTTTTTCTCGAACGTGCATTGCACGGGATTCATTAAGCAAGAAGAGATTGTTCAAAAGTAAAGTACAGACTTCAGCAACAGTAATCCCAAGATTACTGATGCAAACCAGCCCTAGGGCAACACGAGCTCGTGATTTACAGGTACACACATTTTATGACAGAGAGGCGGGGGTACCATCTTACAACAAAGCGAGCAGCGACAGCAGATGCTTATAACCTGCAAAGCATCAATCGCCGGCCTCCTCCAGAATCTTGCGGGCTGAGTCCACGGGCGTGGCTTGAGGTCCACCAAACGTCTTGGCGTTTCGTTCTTTCCACAGTGTCCAGCCGACGAGGAAGAATAGGGAATCAAAGCCCTTCTGTAATTGCTTATCGACTAGCTTCCTGCTGCACAGCCACCATAGGATGACTCCCTCCTCCTAAACGGTAACGGCCTCAGCAAGGTGGAGCCTTCTCAGAAGGATGTGCCACACCTCCCTGCTGTAGACACAGCCTAAGATGATGTGATTCATAGTCTCCGGGAGCTGGTCGCAGAAGACACAATTGCTAGAGTCCTGAAGGCCATGTCGAAACCTACGCTCCGCAGTCCAGCATTGACCGTGCATCAGGAGCCAAAAGAAGAAGCGTACTTTGGGTGGTGCCGACGTCTTCCAAATCTACAAGTAACATAATTACATCATCTTGACATGCTTACATATCATTTATTTGGTCATAATTGCTTATTCATGTTACTATCTCTTAGAGCATGACTAATAATACAACCACTGCTAACTGGATGTACATTTACAACCCTAGCTGGTTGTAAACTTACGTATCACTTCTCTTCTCTCTCTTACACATTAGCACAAAGTCTACTTACAACCCTTTATCAGAGCCTATTTGGTTACAAGGGCTAATTGTTAGCCAGCTAAAAATTACTCCCAGCCCATTCAAACAGGAGACTAATATGTGGGCTAATTTTTAGCCAAGCCTTCAACTAGTTATTAGCCAACTAGTCGGCCAACCTTGCTAATTTATGCTAATTTTTAGCTCCAGCTAATAACTAGCCAGGCCCGTATACTAGCTCTTATTTTTCTGACTTGTGATTGGCAGTGTCAAACTATCTACCACAAGTATCATGTCACTAACTAGATGGCGGTGCCTCTCACTTGGGAGTTTTGGCTAACTATGCATGTATTGTTCTTGTCTCATGCTTGTGTAAAATAAAACGTATATATGTAATAAAATTCTCCTAAAGTAACTTGCACCGACAAATTAACCTACCCAACTCGATCACGTGTATCGGCTATCATGTTCGCTTCTTTCTTGGAGCTAAAGCAGCATGCTGGGAACTGAGCAACAGCCGTCGGAGATCTCCATCTGCTCGGGGGCCTCGTCGAACAACCACTTCTCTATGGAGGACAGCTGCTGCAGCTTGGGCTTGTGGTAATCGCTGTGTCCCGTCAACGCCTGCTGCTGCTGCGGCGGCGGCATCAGCAGTGGCACGTCGTCGGAGATGGGTGGTAGTGCACCGCCGTACTTGTGATCGAAAGGGTTGATGTCGATGACTGAGGAGGGCTTGATATATATATTAGTAGCAGCGTCATCCTGCGTCGGGGAGCCCTTCATGAAGCCGTTGAGCAGCTTGGATATGTTGTCCATGCTGGAGGCGTACGGCGACGAGAAGGTGTCACCGTTGGTGGGAGCGAACGGCGGCGAGCACTGGCCGATGAATTGGGTGACCTCATCAGCTGGAGCTGGTGTGCTGCTGGCTGGGCGCGCGTAGCTGTCCTTGGAGAGGGTCATGCCATCGTAATGGCAATCGGCATGGCCGGTGGCGGCGGTGGGTACCGCCACCGGTATGATGGAAGGTTCGGAGGGCGGAGGTGGCGCGAAGATGGCTCCGATGGCTTGCTGCTTCTGGAGCTTCTTCTTGAGGTGGGTGTTCCAGTAGTTCTTGATGTCGTTGTCGGTTCTCTGCGGGAGGTAAGAAGCAATGGCGGCCCACCTGTTGCCGAGAAAGGACTGGAGGTGGACGATGATGCCTTCCTCATGGGGGGTGAAGTTGCCGCGACGGATGCCGGGGCGGAGGTAGTTGGTCCAGCGGAGGCGGCAGCTCTTGCTGCAGCGCATGAGACCGGTGTTGATGGGCACGGAGCGCCAGTTGCCGGGGCCGTGCTCCTCGATGTAGGACACCAGGACGATGTCCTCCCCCGGCGTCCATGGCCCCTTCTTGATCCCCACCTTGTCGCAGCACGGCGGTCTGCCCATCGTCGATCCGGCCACTAGCTTGTATCTCCGGCGGCCGGTGCCTGGCTAGCTGCCTGCAGCTAAGCTTCTGGAGTTGTGCCCATGAAGTGTGACGGTACGTTATATATAGGAGTAGGACGACTGGACGAGAGAGCTGCGTTTTGACTTTGTGAGAGTGACGAGCTCCTTTTCACTAACCAAGCCTAGCTTGCTAGCAACTACGTGAGCACAGCTAATTTGTTTTCACCTCATGTCTAAGAGCAAGTACAGTAATGGTTTTGTTTTCGCTCATGTCTAAGAGCAAGTACAGACGTACAGTAATTGTTTTGTTTTCACTCATGTCTATGAGCAAGTACAGTTTTATGTGGAGAAAAGAGGGAAGAGGAAGGAGAACTTGACTCTCATGTAGGTAATAAGCTAGATATGGAAGCCTATACAGTGGTGGATCTAGACATCAAATGAACATGAGGAGAATTAGGAATGAGAAGGTGCGACATGTGTAAGTAATAATAAAAAAATTATTTTAGACAAATAAGATACAACAATTGTATAGCTTGATCTTACGACTTGGCTTATAGCTAAACATACACTTGGTTCTATTATTGGGCTTGCTTTATATGTGTATATATAATCATCCCTCGGTTCCAATCACAAGTCGCTTTGACTGTTTTGTACATCAAATTTCCTATGTATCTAGAAATAATGTATGTACATAACAAATTCAATGTATCAAAAAAATCAAAGTGGCTTATAATTTAGAACGGAGTGAGTATAATATTGCACATGCATGCTTTCCCTTTCTACAACACACCACTACAAAAATTTTAACCGTGACGGGCAAAAATGCTTGACCGAGGCGGTTTTTGCAACCGCCTCAGTTTAAAAAAAGCCCAGAGCCCACCGGCGAGCCTGTTTCAGAGCCCACTGGCGAGCTCGCCTGCTCCGCGCGGATCCAACGCCGCCACCGCATCCTCGCGCGGATCCGGTGTCCCTGCACCGAGCCGCCGTCGGATCTGGAGCTCGAGGTGGTGGAGCTCGCCGGATCCGCCACCCGTTGCTCTGCGCATCTGCTCCACGCTGCCCGAGACGCTTCGCTGCTGCTCCGCGACGCCCATGTCGATGCTCCTCGCCCGCGACGCCCGCGAGGCCACGTCGCCGGGTTGCCGTGCCCGTGCGAGGCCGCGCTGCCAGGCCGCCACGCTCGCACGAGGATGCGCCTGCGCCCGCGAGAGGCCGTGTCGCCGGGCCGCTGCGCCGCTGGTCCTCCACGCCGTGAGAAGAGAGGGAGGAGAGAAAGATGACGGTTGAGTGAGGGAGGGAGAGATGACGGCTGAGGTAGGTAGGGAGAAGTGAGAGAGTGGGAGAAGAGAAACCCTAACACCTGTATATATAAGCCCGATAGATGCAGTTCGATACGGGTTTTTGCTGGGCCTAGTTTAGATTTTCCGAGGCGGGCAATGTAAAGGAACCGCCTCAGTTAATATGCTTATTAACTGAGGCGGTTGTTTTAAGGTGACCGCCTCGGGTAATGCATTAACGGAGGCTTTTACGTTAGGACAACCGTCTGGCGGTTGTTTTAAGGTGACCGCCTCGGTTAGGCGTTTATGTTAGGACAACCGTCTCGGTTAATAGGCATTAACGGAGACGGTTCTCTTACAATGCCCGCCTCGGTTAAACATTAACCGAGGCGGTTGCTGGGCCGGCTGCCCTGCCACGAATAACCGAGGCGGGCAGCCAGCCCAACTGCCTCCGAGGCCAATTTCAAAACGCCTCGCAAAATATTTAGTGTAGTAGTGACACTTTGATGTTTAAAGCAAGGATTACCTAGAGGGAACTGTTTGATGTTGTTGACTACTACTGCTATTACTGTATGTGAAATTGAAAGCTAGGGTTTCTACACCTTTGCACACTCACTCGAGGCAATTTATTCCGCCACATGTATGAAAGAGGTCTCCAGAGTTGGATGACAGCTATGTTCCATCTACATACTAATATATGGTTCTTGCAAATTTGTTTTTCACATTATTATTACTTTGTAATGAAAAATTCATGATGTCCAAAAAAGATTGTTGATACGGTAGTTCTCTCGAAGTTTCTCCTTGTCTAGAATTTTTCATTCAGGCATTAACGATTATTATAACCGCAGAACATGAGCTGCAAGACTAGCTGTGAAATGAATGCATGGACCCGGCCGGCCCACACACATCTGCATGATCGAGTGCATGACTGTATCAATTTTTGCAGTGTATATAGTAGGTCCCCACATGTATACATGCATAATGCATTGGCATGCAATGCGCCTTCCAGCCCAGTAGCCACACACTGCAAAATTATGTGGAGAAACTGATAGTTACTCGTATATTATATTATCTCCTACATACATTACGTACGGGTCAGAAATCGGCACCCACACATGCATGCAAGATCTTTTCTTCTTCTTCTTATTCATTAATCATTTCTTGCGTGGATCACAATAAAATCAATCGATCAGGATCTCGTTACTCTTGAATCTTGATGATGCCCTCCATTAATACTCGCTGCAACTATAGCTATATGTAGTATATGTGTGTGTGCCTCTCTCTACACATATATAACCCATAAAGTAGACTATATATATTATACACACACATATGCGAGCAGTAACCGCTAAAAATGGCATTCGTCGAGACGTCTCTTTTTTTAACAGAGGCAGTTCAATCTAAAATCGTCTATAACAGTTGTTTCCAACACAATCCGTCTCTAGAAATCGATTTACAGTGACGGCTCTAGATCCGGTCGCCTTTATACAAATCGATTTCTAAAGGCGGCTGGATCTATAGCCGCCTCTAGAAATGAGCGTCAAATAGTAAAATTATATATTGAAATTTGATTTTTTTCAAACCATCTTGGATGGAGAAATGGCTAAAACAAAAGTTGAAGATCTCGAAAAGCTATAAAATTTTGTAGTTGACAACTTTTTTTTATTTAAAATCATCTATCCATGGAAAATTATGTTTGAAGTTCTCACATTTGAAATTTAAATTTTAAAACGACCTCAGACGGAGAAATGACCTAAACTAAAGTTATAGATCTCAAAAGGTTATACAACTTTATAGTTGACTACTTTTCATTTGAAATAATCGAATGAGTATAATACGAGAAGAAAGAATATCTCATATGAACACAAGTGAGTATGAGGTGGAATGGTTAGAAAAGTAATGCACAAGGCGTGAAGTCGTAGGTTCGGACCTGCCGTGACTTTGTGACTTGAGCTGGGCAAAACAAAAATGTAAGGACGGTTCGATAATTTTAGAGATGGATGAGTAGGAACAGCCGCCCCAACCATCCCTACAAACCATCATGACCGTCCTAAAAAAAGCAGTGATCGGTGAATGCGCGGTGGGGCGAGAGCAGCGGTGACGGGCACGATTAGACCAACAACAGCGATGGGCACGGTGGAGTCCGCCTAGGCCTCGGTGATTAGAGCAGTATTTGTGAGGTTGTGCATGATTGAGGTTGGCAAGTGCTAGTGCACGGACGTCCGGACGGACACACACGTCCGTACACCCGTGGCTGCTCTCCATTTCCCGCTCTTTGTTCCGTGCAGTGCACCCAACCGCTCGGATTCTACGCTGCTCAGACGACTCGCCCCGCCCATGCTGCTCGCCCACACGTGGGGCCGTATGCACCCCTCTATGTCCCCGCCAAGCTCGAACTACTATGGTGAGATGGAGGGAAGGGAAGGGAGGGGAGAGAGAGGAGAGGAGAGGGCGAGGTGCACCGCGCGAGGTAGGAGCCGAAGCCCTGCAGCAGGCTGTTCTCCGCCAGCTATCGGCACCATTGCAACATGTGCAACACCTAATGTACTTTTAAAACATACAGATGAAACATTTGTAAGATACGTATGAAGACAGATGAAACACTTGAAACATGCATCTAAAGTAGTTGCAAAAAACTGAAAACACTTGAAAAGCCATTGCAAAATATATACAACATTTAGAAAAAAATACTTGCAACATATGTTTGAAACATATGCAACATCCAAATAAACATACTTCTGAAAATACAGATGAAACATTTAATACAGACGCTTGTAATATACGTATATAGCCATTGCAACATATGCAACATCCGATCTATCAGGATCTCGTTATTCTGGAATCTTGATGATGCTCTCCATTAATACTCACTGCAACTGCAACTAGCTATATCGTAGTATATGTGTGTGCCTCTCTACACACATATATAGCCTACAAAGTATAGAGCACGTGTATATATATATATATATATATATATATATGTGGAGAGTATAATCTATAGCTAGCTACAAAATAACTTATTTTGTAGCCACCTCTATTTACGATAATTTTATATACTAATTTACGACAATGTCAGTATATATTTACGATAGTTGAATTACTATAACACATGGGGATATTTACATAATGTTATAGTAAATCACATAGTAAGGAGTTACTATAATTTCGTAAATTAGCATAGCAATTATCGTAACTCAAAGTGGCTATAGAATAAGTTATTTTGTAGCTAGCTGTAGGGTAATAGTTATATATATATATATATATATATATATATATATATATATATAGCTATTCTACACTATATTCTACAGCACAAGCCAAAACTGATCTGAAAAAATACTGAGTACTACTGAACCACTTTCAGTATCAGTCAGTACTATATCCAACACCTCGAAAATACTGAACAATACTGAAACGCGAGTACTGAACAATACTGAATTTTGTTCAGTATAACAGCTGGGTGTAGAATAGTAGGTGTAGAATAGCTCGTGTGTATATATATATATATATATATATATATATATATATATATATATATATATATATATATATACAGTCTACAGGAGGTGGCTCGGGATTTTACTGTCGTTACGGTGATTCAACACGTACGGAGTAGTGAGCTAAATAGTTTTTTTTTTCAGCGAGGGTGATCCCCCATTTCCATTAGTGGCATAACCCAGAGGATCCGATTCCCATCCACAGCACAGTGTGGTGTGGCATGTGGCCATGCCCTGCGACGGTACGTGTACGGCCCTACAGTAGCTCTTTCTGCGCTAGCTTGTGGAGTTTGGAGTTCCACGTCCTCACAGCCCAACCAGTCGCTTTTCTCCCATTTATTTACATAAATTCCCACGTAAGGTACTATTCGAAGTATATATATATATATATATATATATATATATATATATATATATATATATATATATATATATATATATATATAGGGAAAATCATTTCTACACGTACGTGTAGTTACTCTGACCTCCGCTTGCGCACGTACTTGAATCTAGTTTTTTAATAATTTTATTTGGAGATACAAATATTGCATGTATTTTCTACTAATCGAGTTAAACTTTCAGCACGCAAACCAACGGTGACAATTAATTGGGGATAGATGAAGTATAGCTGTGTTCACACGGGAGACGGAACATTTACACACACCGCCTCTTTCCAAGAAAAAAAAATGCAATTTTAGGTGTATTCTAGGCCAACATGTCTGAAGTTTGACCAGATATATAGATAAAAGTATTAATATTTATGACATCAATTAAATATAATATGAAAATAGATCTTATGATAAATTTAATGTTACATATTTGATATTATAAATATTAATACTTTTCATTTAATATTTAGTCAAACTCATGATACTAAAACATGTTACTGGGTGCTAGAGTTGTATTTTTTTTGTGTGGACGGAGAGAGTACTATTTTTCTTGTGTAACTTTTTTTTTTGTTCAAACTCACTAACTTAGAGTTTAGTCAAACAATTTGAAATCTTTTATATATATATATGCACTTTTGTTGGACTTTGCCTGCCCAGCGCTCTAGTTAGCTAGTTAATAGCATCTACTTGTAATCAAGTTAGTGCAGCATGCATTTTTTGTAATTCGTACTCTCTCCTAAGTGTGCTCATGTCGGATGACCTATATTTGGACCATACATAAATAACGAAAACGCAATCTAGCTAACAGTTAGTCCATTCCATCACACAAAACACAACTTTCTAGATACTATACTATATATACGCTCAATCTATTCTAAATTATAAAATATTTAATTTGATTTTTCTAGATACATAGCTTTTCTATGTATTTACGTATAATTTGAAATGGAGGGAGTACATGTGGGATTTAATTAAATTTGTCCTCCCAAATAATGCAAATTCAGCCTCGATCTTGCTAAGTCGGACTGGCGGCCCATGTTACACTAATTTGCCTTAGAATATTAGCGTGTGTTTGGTTTGAAGAATGATGTGGTCTATTTTCTTCTCACTCCTCACTTTTTATTTGGTCTGTGGAATGAAATGAGTTGATCTATCACCGCCTCATTTCTCAGAGCATCTCTAACAGCTACCTAAACCCATTACCTATCCTATATTTATGTAGTGGAGGCCAAAAAATCCACTCCAACAGGTTACCTATCAGGTTACCTACTTTTGTTGGCCCAACTAATTCTCCCCTTCACTACCTACATCTGTTGGGCCAACAAACATTGCTATCTATTTTTCTCCTTCCTCCTTTTCCTCCCCGCACGCACCCGACGCCGCCCGACACCGCTATAGGAGCACCACAGGGGAGCTGCCACCGATCCACCCCAGTGAGCCATCACCGGATCCGGCCACTCGATCGGCTGCTCCTTCCTCGGACCTCCCCCATCATCACCTGCCATCTCCGGCAAGCCTTCTCCCACGCCTCCCTTCTTCCACAGCGCAGGCATGCCCTCGGCGCCGCTCCGGCGCTTGGCCACGGCTCCGTCCCGGCGAATCTCCGTCGCTCCGGCGCAGGCATGCCCTCGACGCAGCTCCGGCGTAGCTCCAACCACCCTCGACGACGTGGCTCTGGCCCTGCCCCCGGCGGCGCGACATGCCCCCGACGCGGAGGATTTCTCCGGCGCAGCCGCCTTTCGCGTCGCAGCGGCCTTCCCCAGCAGCGCAGCCAGCCCCCATCACGACCACCTTCCCCGGCGGGCTGACCAACTCCCAGCGTGGCCGCCTTCCGTGGCACAACGAGCTTCCCGTCGTAGCAGAAAGAGGATGAATAGAGGGAAGAAGATTGAAGAGGATGACATGTGGGACCCGCATGTCATTCTCTGCTAGCATTAGTTTAGGTAGTCTATTTTAGATAGTGTTGTTGGAATTGAAGGCAAAAAATGGGTAGGATAGAAATAGCTTGCTACCCAAATAGAGATTTAGGCACTATGTTTTAGGTAGTAGTGTTGGAGATGCTCTCACAAGCTAATAATTGGTATATACGTGAGAAATGAGTTGATTCCGTCAAACTTTTATGGGATGAACTCATGATGCATCATTTTATGAAGCATAGGGTGACTCCACGAACCAAATACACCTACCCTAAGATTGCATTTGTTTTAGGATATAATGGGAGTACATATAATTATATATATGGTATATTCCTTTAACCATGTGTCCTTATGGAAAGTACCAAGCACGCACATCAATCCACGCTCACTCCTTAACTATGTCTCCTTGTTTTCGCCGCAAAACCGTATAACAACTAGTAGCTACCCCGGTCAAATCATCGTACCTACATGTGTGCAACTTCGAAATACATCCATCAGTAAACATTAACCACACAACTACCTCAGGTCATAAAAATTGAGTGCAATATATAACAACTACTCCCTCTCCACCTATAAAAGAATACAACTATGAGTTACGTAAAGATCAAACTAGTTTAATTTGGCCAACTTTATAGTAAATAATATTAAAACATTTATGTCTCCAATTAGATTTACTAAAAAGTATATTTCATAATCAATTTAATGATACTTATTTTGTATTATAAATGTTAGTATCTTTTATATAGTTTTGATAAAGCTTCAAATTATTTGGCTTCTCGAAAAACGAGAATTATATTCTTTTGTGGACGAAGGGAGGATCTGATCTTTAACTCTAGGCTAGCTAGCTCTTTCACACTGGTTATTAACATGTAACTCTGATAAACACGTTAACATGTCATTTACTCATTGATGTAACGCAAGCACATCCAATTCTGATTTCAGAATCGAACTTCTATAGAAAAAATATCAGTGAGCAGTCGTTGTGATTGTGAATGCCTGTGTGCATCGACTGATGTAGAGAGGTATGGCAGGAGTGTGTTGTGTGCGGACGAAAAGTCCTATAAAAGGCCTAGCTAGTACTCGTAGCCAATTACTAGTACTAATGTACATCATGTCAGCTAGTGCTACTCTCCATAATTAGGGACCGACTATCAGCCTACTGTTCGTTGATTTATCGTGAGAGAAAAACACTGCTGGATGGCTGCTGATTCCGCTGAACTAGCGAAACGAACAGGTGTATGAAAAGAAGTCTGATATGATATGCCCTCCATTTAATGCGCGTCATCGACCACCCGTACCCGTACTACTGCTGCTGTTAGGGCCTGTTTAGTTTGCAAATTTTTTTTGAAAAAAACAACTATAGCACAATTGTAGCATTTCATTGTTATTTGGTAATTAGTATCCAATCATAGACTAACTAGGCTTAAAAGATTTGTCTCGTAATTTACAGCTAAACTGTGTAATTAGTTTTATTTTTTATCTACATTTAATGCTTCATGCATGTGTCCAAAGATTGATGTGACAGGGAATTTGAAAATTTTTTTAAAAAATTTTGGGAACTAAACATAGCCTTAGCAGATTTCGATTGCTTTCTTGTTGTTGACCCTACATTGGTTATGCCATAGATATGTCGTCAACAAGTAGCAGATTTCGATTGCTTTCTTGTTGTTGACCCTACATTGGTTATGCCATAGATATGTCGTCAACAAGTAGCTACGTCATCGTGCAGGCTTGTGTTTAATCAATTCCTTCGTTTAATAAGACATGACTGCTGGGTTCTAAAAGTCCAAATAAAATGAACTACCAAGGCCATGTTTAGTTTGTAAAAACTTTTGAAAAAGCACTGTAGCACTTTTCATTTGTATTTAACAAACATTGTCCAATCATTGATTAACTAGGCTTAAAAGATTTATTTCGACATTTACAGACAAACTGTGTAATTAGTTATTTTTTATCTACATTTAGTGCTCCATACATGTACCGGCATATGCGATGTGACGGGAAATCTTGAAAACTTTTTGCATTTTGGTGTGATCTAAACATGGCCCAATAATACAAGTGTACCTCTCTCTTTCAAGCGGCTGGATATAGGATTATTATTAAATAAATCTCTTGTGACTTGTAATTTGTGATTACATGTTTATATATTTTACTTACTCTCTGGTTATTCTAGCACTAGGACAAAATATATTTACACATGACCAATATGGATCAACATAGTCGGATGGCGGCTCTCCTCTATCCTGAAGTCACTCTTAGTTAGGAATAACAAAGGTAGCCTTGGTAAATAAAAAAAAAAGAACAGCCAGCCAACAAAGCGTGGTGAGCCTATGGTAAGGGCCTATCGAGCTCACCGGAGGCCCATGAAGCCCGCTCGTGGATATTGTCATAGCTTGCCGTTTCCCTCAACCACCAATCCGCCAACCCTCACCCTTCTTACCATCAGCATTGAACCTACTCCCACCTCAACCACCAGAGCCACCACCATCTAGCCCACTCCTGCCTCCCCTTGCCAACAAATCTGGAACATATAGAATGAGAGAGAGAGAGAGAGAGGAAAAGGGAGAGGTGCGCTCTACCTCATCAAGCTTGTATGCCATTGTTAGATCTAGAAGGGGGTGTGGGGCTAGTGCGCTGCCACAGGATGTTGTGTCCTTGGGCATACCCTTGGCCAAGGCTACCGCCGCCACTACGCCCTTCGCTAGAGACGCGTGCGCGCGCGCGAGAGAGAAGAGGTGGCTGATGAGGGAGAAAGAGAGAATGATGAAACCTAAACCCTAAGTGCTTGTATGTATATGTGCCTATAGTGTTGGGTGGTGCTTAGGCTTCAGGCCTATTTCCTGAGGCAAATCTTTTAAGATATCCACCTATGAAAATATACTATTTTAGAGATGGACATCTTAAAAGGACAGCCTTTATTAATATATTTTTACGTGTCTCGATAAATGAGCCGTTCGCCTCTAAAAATTGCAAGGTATTTTTGGAGATAGAGAGATTTTTTACTTTTTACCACCTTTGTTAATAAAAGAAGCTAACTTCTAAATTATTTTTATATCATCATACACGAGTCCATTTTACTACAATCCTATATCCTATACATTGTACAAAAGCTGTAGCCATATTGAGCCACACCATCTGCATTTCACAACCGTTGGATCACCACACTAAATTTCGAGGATCTAGCATCCATAATGTTCACCTTTCCCTATGTCCACTTTTTGCAGCTTTCGCTCAGCAGACCACACTACAGAAGCCCGAACAACAGACAAGAGATGAAATAGCAAGGCTCACCCCTGAGCCATAGAAGAAGGAACGATCACAAGATTGTGCACCACTTGGTGCTTGTGCTTCCTCTCCCTCTCCCTCTTGCCCGCTTCCTTGCGCGTGGGGAAGGCCCATTGGTTCTCCATGGAGTTACCGCACTAGAAGCTTGGCCTTTGCGAGGGCATCCTTGAGAGGGGTTCGAACAAATTTTCATTTCCACACTTATTTGCATTCCTTAGGTTGCATGTTTATCTTTCTTAGTCCAACTTGCTAGGTTAGTCGATAGAATTGGAACCTAGAGTGCAAAGCTATTTTGCATTAGAGAGAAACACTAAGCAAAAACATAGTGCACATTTGGATAGAATCATACGGATATAGGTTTTGATAAGTTGGTTTTAGTTGGCCAATTAGTTTTAAGAAGCCTAATTCACCCCTATTAGACGTCACAGTCTCTTCAACCATCCTATACATTCATTTTCTTAGGGCCACCAAATCCTAGCCTTTGTTGAATGTCCTCTAATTATCCAGTGGTAGTGTCTTCCACTGCTTTCATTGGCCAGACTCCACAGTACCTGGGTGCATTTATCTTACCACCGGGCAATCTTATGATCGCATCATCAACTATTCTTGCCTCTAACTTATTCTCATGAATTCCGATTGAAGCGATACTTGTTTCGTTGGGCTCCTTGCATTAAGCCTAAGCTCTTTGGACCAAATGTTCACCAATATTGCACCACTATTCACACTTGAACATTAGGACAAGCTTTAGCACACTTGACTCTCCTGTATTTTTTTATCCTAACTTTTGAAAAGTCTTCAATTCTTGAGTCCTACCATGCCGCAGTTGACTCCTTCATGGATCTCCTACTTCATCCTTGAGGTCTTGATAGTCTTTGTCATCAACCAATGGGGATGTCTTCATTCTTCATGCATTGTTGTCCTAGCATTGACCCTTGATCCTCCAATCCTTGTGCTAGGCACACATGCTAAGCTTATCCTCATCTTGCTTCTTCACATCTAGGCCACCAATGCCGCCTCCATTGCGGATTGGTGGGAGGTTGTGGTAAAGGTAGTGCAAAGGAGCAAAGAAGCGCTTTCAACGGTGTAGCCAATTATGTTACATGGAATTTTTGTGGAAACAAAGGAATCGCTGACTATTCAGCTTTGGCCATGGCCCTACAAGCAAAGGAAAATATTGACCAACCATGGCGTGTTTACGGGTTTCAGTAGTGAAAGGTTCGTTTTGTCTTAGGATGTTTTACTGTGCATTTTACTCTTTTATTTTCTACTTGTGATTGGTGCTACCCTCCAAGCAATTCGTGTGCTTCCTCTGTGCGGCCGCTAAGTCTGGGCATATTACCCGCTACCCGATATCCGAACCCGAAAAACCCGCACCCGAACCCGAAAAACCCGAACCCGCAGTACCCGAAGTCTAGTTCGGATAGTGAATGTTATTACCCAAATTTATTTTGGGTAATTTGGGCAGCAACACCCGATACCCGAACTACCCGTACTAGTGTCACTTGGGTGCCTGCACGACTGCACTCGAGACTTGGAGTCTGGAGTCCAGTCCAACAGGCAAGTAGCAAATTCCTATGTAGCCTATTAATTCAACATTCAATGAAGAACGAACGAACTGACTCCTGATCTCCTCGCCTTGAAGGCTTGAACTTTTGAATTGTGCTCTGGGATCTTGTCAGTAGTTAATGTGTCGTAGTTTACACTTGTATCTGAATGTTGCATTTGCACAAGACTAGTAAGTACTAAGTAAGTATCATGTATGTCAGATCTGAGATGTGACAATGTTTGTGATGACCTGCGAGCTATGGTTGAAAACTTGAACTTATCAGCTCAGTTTATCAATTATTCTGTCCAGTTCTTAGTTCTATGCAAAATTATGTGATGTTTAAGTGTTTGCTGTGATTTTGTAATATTTTGGGTAAAACGGGTAATACCCGAACCCGAACCCGATATTGCGGGTACCCGAATTTGCGGGTATTGTTTTTTCGAGGCTATTATCGGGTAACAATTTTTATTACCCGAATTTCTTAATACCCGAATTACCCGACCCGAATTAAGCGGGTAACCCGAACGCCCACCCTGAGCGGCCGCAGGGCTGAACTTTCTGTTGTACTGTTTTGCTTCTCCTTTCTCTAAAACTACAAGGTAGAGCTCCTGCCATTTCTCAGTTAAAACAAAATCATGTACACATAAAAAACAGCTCAAGAAAAAAACACAATCAAAGCCTTTTGAGGCCAAAGTACAGCACGATTAGCCCTCAAGGGCGACACTATATTGAATTTCCCTTGTGCCAATGCACCGGCCCAGTTCTCACCTGGGCGACGAAAAGCCATCGTGTAAGGGTGGGGCGGGGGTTTTCCCGGCCTAGTGAGAAGGTCTTCTTATTTGGAACTAGAAAAGGAAGCGCCCTTCCGGGCACCCTACCGGCATCCCATTGCAAAGCAATAATATAAAGTACATAGAAAAAACTCGTAGGTATATATTATTGATAATCCCAAGAATTGAATAGAATTGGAAAGTATTCTAATAATAAAATGGGAAGTAGTTTGTAGATATTGGTTTCAATTCATTGGATCGAAACAGACCCAAGTGTATGGTCCTTGTAGACCATATATGGTTTCCGCCTATCCATACAAAATACATCACCCTGTTCGTTTGAGCTATTCAGCGGAATCAGCAGCCATCCAGCAGTGTTTTTCTCTCACAACAAACCAGCGAACAGTGCTTTCAGCTATAATAAACCAGCGAAACGAACAGACTGCATGCCAATACCAGAATTCATTACTATCGCTCAGTAGTTTAAAATACTGGTACAAATTCCATCCAAAGCACTAAAGCAGTTCATAATATGAGAAATAGCTCATATTTTGTGTCCATGTTCATGTCCACCCAGATATCCAACTGACTAAATAGCCAGAGGTTCTTTCAAGGCCAAACGCTTAGATGCTTGCACATATACAAAAGAGTTCCCTATACTTGCTTACATGTTTGGTGGATGCGCCATGGACAAGCCAAGCTACGGAGGCGCATCGTTAAAAGGGAACACTGCATCAGTGAAACCATGTCTGTTGGCCCAATGCTTAGGTGATTGCACATATACAAGAGTTCCCTATATAGCTCCTGCCTGTTTACATGTTTCATGGATTTCGTCACGGACAAGCCAACCTATGGACGCCCATCGGTCGAAGGGAACACTGCACCAATGGTCAGAAGACCACAGCTGTTGGATCTTGCCACGAGGCAGAAGCCTGTGATACAGGAAAGCATTAGCCAATCAGAACAGTACACAAAAAAATATCAGGAGGGATTTTCAAAACTAATAATCTATGCATTAGCTGGTGGATAAAAAGGTCGAATTTAAAGAAGAAACAAGGAACAAGTCAGTCAGTAAATCACACCATGATTTCGGTTCATTCATTCCATCAATATTCATACCATAAAACTACCACAAACTGAATGAAAAAGCATTAATAAATGTGATATCGAAACCATACTTACATTGATTCTGAACATGGCATGTACTGCCAGTATCTTCAGTCATCATCACTGCTTTGGATGATAGCACCATATAAATCATTCTTTTGCTCTTGTCCCGCCAAAATTCCTACAATTTGCAATATACCCATTTTACCAATCCTGTTTTTTTCCTACTCCCAAAATCATTTTGAGTCAAAAGATGGGTAGATCCATTTTATGAAGAACCATTCTATTTTTTTAAGCTAGAAGACACTAATTTAATTAGAGCAAGATCGCAAGTATATAGGATGACCAATCCAATGAATGACAGAGGACAACAGCCTAAATGATCTAAGCCAAAAGATGGCCAAATCCCATTACATGAAGAACCATTCTAAATTTTCTAAGCTAGAAGATACTAACATAATTCATGCAAGATTAAGAACGGCATATCTCAGCTATTGCAACAAAAATATCAGAAATTCATGCACAAGCACAATTGCACAAAGACGGATGGCAAGGAGAGAAGGTTGATTTTCATATTAGTGCTCTCCTTGAAAAGAAAGACAAAACCAAGGAAAAGAAGAGGAAAAGCCATACCTTATAGCGGGATTGCTGTTGCGAGTGGAAGCTGCCATTAGCAGAACACGTAATCGATGGATCCAAACAGATGCAAATGATACTATTCTCTGTGCAGCCATGGCCTGGATTAAAGAGAGGGGCAAAGTTTCTAATTTGGGTGACCAAACATAATGTAACAGGCTTGTCGCAGGGGGTACCCTAGGGGCCGGCGGCTATGGTGGAGGAAGTGGTGGCGGCGTGCTATGGCACGGCGGCTAGGGTTTGGGCAAGGGCGGCGGTGCTGGGGAGGAGAAGAGAGGAGGGCGGCGCGTGGGGAAGAAGAAGGAGAGAGAGAGAGGAGATGATAAAGGCCTTTCGGCTATTTTATTTTTGATCGCAACGATTACATGCCGCTAGGATTTATAGTCCCAGCGAAACTTAATTCCTAAGCAACTCAGGAGATCCTTATAGGATTTGGATTCTCCTTTCTATCTAACAATCTTAACTCTCCTAACTTAACCAACTCTTTCCAAACTCAACTAGGACTCGATATAGTAATTGACGATGACGACGGTGGAACTGGTGGCGGCGGCAGCCGTGGCGTCTCCTTCCTTGGTCGCGCGCCCAGCCTAGGGTAGGCCGCGAGACCCAGTTGACGCGGCGGCGGCGCCCCCCCCTCTTAGGCCCTGGTTGGCCCGTTTTCTCCGCCAAAGAGTGCAGTCTGTATTGGACGTGTGACACATAAGGAGGATTTTTTTTTCGAAATTTCTAAATGGAAAAAGTCTACTTTTCCTCCCTCAACTTTCACAAAAGTCCGCTTTTCCTCCCTCAACTTCAAAACCGGGCAAATCACCTCCTCAACTTTTCAAACCGTGCATTTTACCTCCCTGGAGCGGTTTCGAAGGCGGTTTTGCTACAGTAAACGGTGGTTTTGCTACAGTGAGGCGGGTTTTGTCTTTTTCTTTTTTATTTATTTCGGCTGAATCTTTGAAAAATCATAGTAAATCACAGAAAAATCATAAAATGAAAAATCCAATTTTGTTGTACTTCACATGAGTAGATCTACACAGTGAACATATAATATGGTATGCTTTAGTACAAAGTTTTTGCTATGAAGGTTTTGTCTTTTTCTTTTTTATTTATTTGGCTGAATCTTTGAAAAATCATAGTAAATCACAGAAAATCATAAAATAGAAAGTCTAATTTTGTTGGACTCCACATGAGCATATCTACACAGTGAACATATAATATGGTATGTTTTAGTACAAAATTTTATTGTAGCTTTAGATCTATGCTTTTCTGTAATTAATTGAAATAATTCATAGCTGCAGCTTCTATAATTATTTTGTTGGACTAAAACATACCGTATTATATATTCACTGTGTAGATCTACTCATGTGGAGTCCAAAAAATTAGACTTTCTATTTTATGATTTTTCTGTGATTTACTATGATTTTTCAAAGATTCAGCCAAATAAATAAAAAAGAAAAAGGCAAAACCTTCATAGCAAAAACTTTGTACTAAAGCATACCATATTATATGTTCAATGTGTAGATCTACTCATGTGGAGTGCAACAAAATTGGATTTTTTATTTTATGATTTTTTTGTGATTTACTGTGATTTTTCAAAGATTCAGCCGAAATAAATAAAAAAGAAAAAGACAAAACCGCCCCACTGTAGCAAAACCACCGTTTACTGTAGCAAAACCGCCTTCGAAACTGCTCCAGGGAGGTAAAATGCACGGTTTGAAAAGTTGAGAGAGGTGATTTGCCCGGTTTTGGAGTTGAGGGAGGAAAAGCGGACTTTCGTGAAAGTTGGGGAAGGAAAAGTAGACTTTTTCCTTTCTAAATATCTTCCAGCAGTTTTCAGTTTCTGTTATCTTCCACTTTTGTGTGGTGCTGATTTTGTTTAGATTCGTGCTCGAGCAAATGACCCTGATTTCTGTGGTCGCACCTATCCTTCGCATCTAAAAAAATTATCCCGCTGCTTTCATTTCATTTCTGTGGTCTGGGAGTTGGAAACGGTAGTCGTGGCCTTGCCGGCGGCGGCGTTGTCGGCGGCGGCGGCGGCCGTGTCCTCTGTCTCCGCATCTGCCGATTGTCCCTGCTCGGCTTGCCTCGCCTTGACACATTGCTCTCGCCCTCTCCCTTCTGGTCCACAGTTGTTCGTCCTCCGCGCTTCGTCCGCCGCTGTCGCCGTCGGTTGCCGTGGCTTCCCTCGCCCGTGCGCCCCTCGTCCGCCCGCAGGTGAGTCTTCTTCTCTCCATCCCTCCTCCTCTGTTGCATCTGTCTTCGACAAACCTCTCCTTCCGCAGCCCCCACCGTTGACCGTGGACTCGAACTCCTATAAGCCGCGGTGGGCGTGGTGGCCATCGATTTTACGCGGCACCAGCGGTGGTCTAAAGGCAAGCGAAAGGAGGACGTGGGCACGAATCGGTCTGTTTCGGTTCTGCCACCGAGGATGCCAGTAAGGGGGCGAGCAGTGGAACTGGCGGCACCTAATGCAGCTGTGAGATTGCCATTGTCTTAGCTGTTATTGTGTTGAGAAATGGGATGTTAACCCTAGGTCCTGTACTTGTTGTGTTCGATGGTAAAGTGTCTAGTAATGTTTGTGTGACCGTTTAGTTTCAGTTGATGGTGATTGTTTCTTTGGTTTAACAAAGATTTGTTCCTGCCTGCTTGTTTCAGACTCATGCCTTCTAGGAGGAAATGTTGTTATGCCAATGGTTT
>CM039608.1:4323386-4343141 GCA_022457205.1 Saccharum spontaneum | reverse complement strand
AGAAAAATGCAACGCATTACTTCAGTCACGCATTAAATTAGTTATTTTGCGCAGCTGGAAACTGGTAGCTTTATTTTAAACTTCGGAACCAATTCCATTCTTCCCAGCGATGGGAAAAAGAAAAGAAAGGAGCTTTTCATTCATTTGTTCTCTTGTTATTATTTCTCCTGTGATCCTGTCATTACTATCTTGTACATGTATATTTTCAGACTGGTAGCTTTCCCAGCTCAGTACTCAGTATTTCTTTTCATTTTCGACATTTGAAACCTTATCAGACTAGATCTGTGATGGCTTTCCTTGTCGCTCTACAGGGTCATCTGCATACCTACAGGGTCTGCGACGATGTCTGGACCTTCATTATAACAGATGCTCGGACCTTCATTATAACAGATGCAACCTTCAAGAGCACTGATATTCAAGAAACACTGAGCAAGGTGAATTTGTCCCCTCTGAGCTTTGTTTGTGTGAATCTAAGCAATCGGTCATGGCAATTGACTAGATTACCATGGCTGCCAACATGTTATGTGTACTGAATATGGAATGTGGTTTTGCTCTTTTTCTGTTGAAAATTTCACATGAATGACTAGATGAAGTGTTGAATTTGACATGAATTCTTCGTGCCTTACATAATTGTGCTTTGGTTTAGGTGACACAGGCTAAACAAGAAGTAAATATTGTGGATAGATGTGTAAACTTCTTGTTCTATGCTCAGCTACTTTGACACAGATGGATCCCAACGCCATGGTGGCCGCCTGCTACGCTCTTCCGGTACTCGTCTCTGTGCTCACAGTCCGCTTCTTCTACGTGCTGTGGCACAGTGACCAACCAGCATCAAAGCCACACACCACCGGATTGCGTTGTCTCATCGTCCTTGGCTCCGGTGAGTACATATTGTAGTCTTGTCTTGCCTGTCAAATACCTTATGGACAAGTTTTAAATACGGTTGCCTGGTATAAAAAACAGTACTTAAAGGTGTACTTAATGGTTGCCTCATGAGTTCAAATACTAATGTTTTGTGATATTCCTCCAGATATTTTGCAATGGTCCAGGGACATGCTTTCCTCTATGTATCTCAGCTTTCCTTCTGAAGGTAGCCCTCACAGCCTAGCTTCAGTTATTAAAAAAACAACCTACATCTACGCTTGCTTACTTGATGCAGTATGAAACTTGTGCCATTGATCTTGGAGGATAAATGGATATTGTGATTGCTAATTTGCTCATCCCAAATTTCAAGCTGATGCCAATTTTTCTACCAGTACCTAACTAGTTTAGGATTGCTTTCTGTAGGTGCTTGGTTTGGGATGGTCCTCCATTTTCTACATTGAAAGCATTGCAAGAGTGAAGAAGCTGTCACTGAGTGGTTTGCTGTTGTACAAGCTACGGATAGCTGACCAGTTGTTTGTGCAGTGGCCCCAGCATGCTACGCTGGTCGTTTGATGTGAAGGCTTGACCATATCTGACGTTGGGATACAGTATTTTTCAACTCAGAGATTCAGAATATGATGGCAATCTATGTACACTTCGACAAATACAATTGTGGTTGCCTTAAAAAGAAAGGCTTTACACTCACATTTCATATATGCGGGCATGGAAATGCAAGTTACCTAAAGATAAGTTTTTCTGAATGTAAGAGAATCAGAGTGGACTTATCAAGTTATTGCAGATTGTAAAACTTATTTTTTATGTTTCGATAGTGATTATCTGTTTATAACTGTGCCTGGCCCCATTTGATGATTCTAATCAGCAATTTTGAATTCAACATTCTTTGATATGCTCTTTTGCTGACTATTATTATCTTGACTCCTAACAGTTTGTTTCCCCAGACCATTTTAGGGGAATGCCTTCCAAACCTTGCATGGGGTAAATTCTTCACCGTGGTGCATTGGCATAAGGGAAAATCAACGTAGTGTCGCCCTTGAGGGCTAATCGTGTTGTACTTTGGCCTCAAAAGGCTGTGAAATTTTTTATTGGTTTTTTTAGCTGTTTTTAATGTGTGTATGATTTTGTTTTAACTGAGAAATGGCAGGAGCTCTACCTTGTAGGAGTATTATTAGAGAAAGGAGAAGCAAAACAGTAGAACAGAAAGTTCAGCCCTGCGGCCGCACAGCCACAGAGGAAGCAGACAAATTGCTTGGAGGAACACAAGTAGAGAACAAAATATCCTAAGACAAAAAGGACATTTCACTACTGAAACCTGTAAACACGCCATAATTGGTCAATATCTTCCTTTGCTCGTAGGGCCATGGCCAAAGCTGAAAAGTCGGCGATTCCTTTTTTCCACAAATTCCACGTAACATAATTGGCTACACCGTTGAAAGCGCTTCTTTGCTCCTTTGTACTACCTTTGCCGCAACCTCCCACCAATCCGCAATGGAGGCAGCATTGGTGGCCTGGATAAGAAGAAGCAAGATGAGGACAAGCTTAGCATGTGTGGCTAGCACAAGGATTGGAGGATCAAGGATCAATGCTAGGCCACAATGTATGAAGAATGAAGATATCCCCAACGGTTGATGACAAAGACGATCAAGAACTCAAGGATGAAGTAGGAGATCCATGGAGGAGTCAAGTGCGGCATGGTAGGACTCAAGAATTGAAGACTTTTCAAGAGTTAGGATAAAAAATACAGGGGAGTCAAGTGTGCTAAAGCTTGTCCTAATGTTCAAGTGTGAATGGTGGTGCAATATTGGTGAACATTTGGTCCAAAGAGCTTAGGCTTAATGCAAGGAGCCTAACGAAACAAGTCTCGCTTCAATCGGAATTCATGAGAATAAGTTAGAGGCAAGAATAGTTGATGATGCAATCACAAGATTGCCCGGCGCTAAGATAAATGCACCCACATACTGTGGAATCCGGCCAGTGAAGTCAGTGGAAGACACTACCACTAGATAATTAGAGGACATTCAACAGAGGCTAGGGTTTGGTGGCCCTAAGAAAATGAATGTATAGGACAGTTGAAGAGACTATGACGTCTAATAGGGGTGAATTAGGCTTCTTAAAACTAATTGGCCAACTAAAACCAACTTATCAAAACCTATATCTGCATGATTCTATCCAAATGTGCACTACGTTTTTGCTAAGTGTTTCTATCTCTAATGCAAAATAGTTTTGCACTCTAGGTTCCAATTCTATCGACTAACCTAGCAAGACTAAGAAAGATAAACACGCAACCTAAGGAATGCAAATAAGTGTGGAAATGTAAATTCGTTCGAACCCCTCTCAAGAATGCCCTCGCAAAGGCCAAGCTTCTAGTGCGGTAACTCAGAGAACCAATGGGCCTTCCCCACGCGCAAGGAAGTGGGCAAGAGGGAGAGGAAGCACATGCACCAAGTGGTGCGCGATCTTGTGATCATTCCTTCTTCTATGGGCTCAGGGGTGAGCCTTGCTATTTCATCTCTTGTCTGTTGTTCGTACTTCTGTAGTGTGGTCTGCTGAGCGAGAGCTGCAAGAAGTGGACATAGGGAAAGGTGAACATTATGGACGCTAGATCCTCTAAATTTAGTGTGGTAATCCAACGGTTGTGAAATGCAAATGGTGCGGCTCAATATGGCTGCAACTTTTATACAATGTATAGGATATAGGATTGTAGTAAAATGGACTCGTGTATGATGATATAAAAATAGTTTAGAAGATAGCTTCTTTTATTAACAAAGGTGGTAAAAAGTAAAAAAATCTCTCTATCTCCAAAAATACCTTGCAATTTTTAGAGGCAGACGGCTCATTTACGAGACACATAAAAATATATTAATAGAGGCGGTCCTTTTAAGATGTCTGCCTCTAAAATAGTGTATTCTCATAGGTGGATATCTTAAAAGATTTGCCTCAGGAAATAGACCTGAAGCCTAGGCACCACCCAACACTATGGACACACATACATACAAGCACTTAGGGTTTAGGTTTCATCATTCTCTCTTTCTCCCTCATTAGCTACCTCTTCTCTCTCGCGCGCGCGCGTCTCTAGTGAAGGGTGTTGTTGTGGCGGTAGCCTTGGCCAAGGGTATGCCCAAGGACACAATATCATGTGGCAGCGCACTAGCCCCACACCCCCTTCTAGATCTAACAACGGCATACGAGCTCAATGAGGTAGAGCGCACCTCTCCCTTTTCCTCTCTCTCTCTCTATGTTCCAGATTTGTTGGCAAGGGGAGGCAGGAGTGGGCTAGATGGTGGTGGATCTGGTGGTCAAGGTGGGAGTAGGTTCAATGGTGATGGTAAGAAGGGTGAGGGTTGGTGGATTGGTGGTTGAGGGAAACGGCGAGCTATGACAATATCCACGAGCGGGCTTCTTGGGCCTCCGGTGAGCTCAATAGGCCCTTACAATTAAAGATGAAAACGGACGGAAACGAACGGAAAATCACTCTACCATTTTCATTTCCATATTTTTAGACGAAAACGGGAGCGGGAGCCGGACAGCCAGAAACGAAAACGGTAGCGGGATAAACAGTAATACGAAAATAGGTAAATACGATCGGAAAATAGACGGAAACAAACGGTAAGCGGAAACTTAAGCCGGGATTGCATGCCGCATATAATAGCTCAAACACACTTAACAGACCACACATAAATATTAATACAATACCAAATACGAAATATCCATACATCACACAAAATATTAAAAGGTCACAAATATCCTAACAGACCACACAAATGAAGAGCCTAGCAGAGAGCAAGGTCACGACATCACAATCACAACACAGTAAATGTGTTACAAAGCAAATGAACAGACCAAATATTGAAAGGTCACCAAATATCCTAAATTCACCAACAACATGTGTTCACGGTCCACGGAACAAAGTTCCACACCTCCACCAACAGGACAGCAAAGAGCACACAGAATCATAGGACTAGCATATCAGTTGTTGGGCCACATTGGGCTTCTAGGCTGGGCTGCCTATCCCGGATCGCTGAAAACGGGATACAAAACGGGATAATCCCGGATGAAAACGGGATTCCGCAAATACGGACGGAAACGTCCAACCGTTTTCGGTCCCGCTCCCGGATCGGTCCGTCCCGTTTTCGGTCCCGTTTCCGTTTATCCCGCAAAAAACGAAAACGGACGGGAAAATACGGTATACGGTTGCGGACGGAACGGGATTCATCCCGTCCGTTTTCATCTTTACTTACAATAGGCTCACCACACTTCGTTGGCTAGCCCGAGGCTGCCTTTGTTATTCCTGGCTAAGAGTGACTTCAGGACGAAGGAGAGCCGCCATCCGACTATGTTGATCCATATTGGTCATGTGTAAATATATTTTGTCCTAGTGCTAGAATAACCAGAGTAAGTAAAATATATAAACATGTAATCACAAATTACAAGTCACAAGAGATTTATTTAATAATAATTCTATATCCAGCCGCTTGAAAAAGAGATGTACACTTGTATTATTGGTAGTTCATTTTATTTGGACTTTTAGAACACAGCAGTCATTACTACACTTCTAAACGCGAGCCAAGCTCGCGTATGAGACGATGGCCACGTCGTCTGTCAATCCCGGACCGTCGGATCTCGATCGGACGGCTCAAATTACGTAAAAAATCGCTTTCGTAGTCACGGGTCATCTACTGTTCATACACTGTTTACGTATCTTTGCTACGCGCACACGAGAAACGTACCAAGAATGTCACTATTTATGCACTGTTCATTACTGTTTACACATCTTTGCTACGCGCACACGAGAAACGTACCCAGAAAATCAAATTAGACCCTTCTCGTTGGTAGAAAATTTCCAAAAAATTTATAAATAAACTAGAACCAATCTCAAACATACCTCAATTTTTTTAACCTCTTCTTTGCCGTCAAAAAAAATTCCTATCGTTCGCCTTTTGTCAAAGTAGCCCATTTTTCTTTGTAGAAAAAAAAATGTTGCACTTCTTTACCGTAAAAAAACCTATCATTCGGCTTTTCTCAAAGTAGACCATTTTCTTTGTAGAAAATTCCCAGAAAATTCATAAATAAACTAAAACTAATCTATAATGTATCTAAATATTTTTCGCCTCTTCTTTGTTAAAAAAATACTCCATGACACCTACCGCCTATTCTATTACGCCTATAAATAATCGCTAAAATCTACGCTAGCCAAATCTCCAAATTATACACCATTGCTTTACAAAAAAAAAAGGGTCCGTAGCAACATAAACGCATAACCAAACTCGCTCAAAACGCTAGACACCCTACCCGCTAGAAGATTAATCAACAATTGATCCAAGCTCCTGCACAACTGGTTTCATCCCATAGCGCCGCGTGGCAACGCCATGCGTTGTTTCTGGTGTCTAGTTAAACGAAGGAATTGATTAAACACAAGCCTGCATGATAACGTAGCTACTAGTTGATCTATGACATAACCAATTAAGGGTCAACAACAAGAAAGCAATCGAAATCTGCTAACAGCGGCAGCAGCAGTAGTAGTACGGGTATGGGTGGTCGGTGACGCGTTAAATGAAGGGCATATCAAACTTCTTTTCACAGCAGTTCCTAAGAATAGAGAGTAGCACTAGACGACATGATGTAGTACATAGTTAAGTCTTCAACGCACGCGTAAGGAAAGCGCCGCTCCTCCGCCTGGCGACGCCCCTTCGGCTACAGTAGCAACAATGTAGCGCTGACACGGACACTGGTCACCTGAAATTTTTAAATGCAAACACTGTTCATTCGAGGAAAACACTGTTCGTACGAAATTTTAGAATGCTCTTTGAACCCTGTACAGCATTTTTGGGCACTGTTTATGTCATTTTACTGTTCACACGAATACCCAACTTTTCCGTGGCGGAGCGCGAAATTGGTGGCTACGATTACTAGCTAGGCTTTTTATAGGACTTTTCGTCCGCACACAACACACTCCTGCCATACCTCTCAACATCAGTCGATGCACACAGGCATTCACAATCACAACGACTGCCCACTGATATTTTTCTATAGAAGTTCGATTCTGAAATCAGAATTGGATGTGCTTACGTTACATAAATGAGTAAATGACATGTTAACGTGTTTATCAGAGTTACATGTTAATAACCGGTGAGAAAGAGCTAGCTAGCCTAGAGTTAAAGATAAGATACTCTCTCCGTCCACGAAAGAATACGATTCTCGTTTTTCGAGAAGTCAAATAATTTAAAGTTTTATCAAAACTATATAAAAGATACTAACATTTATGATACAAAATAAGTATCATTAAATTGATTATGAAATATACTTTTTACTAGCTTGCATTACATAAATGAGTAAATGACATGTTAACGTGTTTATCAGAGTTACATGTTAATAACTAGTGAGAAAGAGCTAGCTAGCCTAGAGTTAAAGATCAGATACTCCCTCTGTCCACGAAAGAATACAATTCTCGTTTTTCGAGAAGTCAAATAATTTAAAGTTTTATCAAAACTATATAAAAGATACTAACATTTATGATGCAAAATAAGTATCATTAAATTGATTATGAAATATACTTTTTAGTAAATTTAATTGGAGACATAAATGTTTTAATACTATTTACTATAAATTCGACCAAATTAAACTAGTTTGACATTTACGCAACTCATAGTTGCATTCTTTATAGATGGAGATGGAGTAGTTGTTATATATTGCACTCAATTTTTATGACCTGAGGTACTTGTGTGGTTAATGTTTACTGATGGATGCATTTCGAAGTTGCACACATGTGGGTACGATGATTTGACCAGGGTAGCTACTAGTTGTTATACGGTTAGTTCTGCGGCGAAAATAAGAAGACATAATTAAGGAGTGAGCGTGAATTGATGTGCGTGCTTGGTACTTTCGATAAGGACACATGGTCCCTGTTTAGTTCTCAAAATTTTTTAAGATTTTCCGTCACATCGAATCTTTAAATATATGCATGAAGCATTAAATATAGATAAAAAATAAAACTAATTATACAGTTTAGACGAAATTCATGAGATAAATCTTTTAAGTCTAATTAGATCATGATTGGACATTAATTGTCAAATAACAACGAAAGTGCTACATTACCATTTTCCAAAAAATTTCGCGAACTAAACAAGTCCCATGGTTAAAGGAATATACCATATATATATAATTATGGCCATGTTCGGCAGGCTGTTTTTTTGGCTTATAAGCTGGCTGTGGCTGATTTGCTGTGAGAGAAAAACACTGTTCCACGGCTGATAAGCCGTGCTGATAAGCTCAGCCGAACAGGGGGAATATATACTCCCTCTGTATCTAAAACAAGTGCAATCTTAGGGCAAGTGTGTTTGGTTTATGGAGTCATCCTATACTTTATGAGGTGATGCATCATGAGTTTATCCTATAAAAGTTTGATGGAATCAACTCATTCCTCATGTATATACTAATTATTAACTTGTGAGGAATGAGGTGGTGATGGATCAACTCATTCCATTCCACAAACCAAATAAAAAAGTGAGGAGTGAGAAGAAGATAAACCACTTCATTCCTCGAACTAAACACACGCTAATATTCTAAGGCAAATTAGTGTAATATGGGCCTACAGTACCTGTCACATCAAATCTTGCGGCACATGTATGGAGTACTAAATGTAGATGAAAGAAAAAACTAATTATACAGTTTAGTTGTAAATCACGAGACAAATCTTTTGAGCCTAATTAGTCCATGATTGGACACAAATTGCCAAATAAAACGAAAAATACTACAGTAGCCGAACCTAAACTTTTTCACCAACTAAACAAACCATGAATTTGCATTCTTTGGGAGGACAAATTTAATTAAATCCCACAATTGTACTCCCTCTGTTCCAAATTATATGTAAATACATAGCAAAAGCTATGTATCTAGAAAAGTCAAATTAAATATTATATATATATATATATATATATATATATATATATATATATATATATATATATATATATATATATATATATATATATATATATTACCCTACAGCTGGCTACAAAATAACTTATTCTGTAGCCACTTTGAGTTACGATAATTGTCATGCTAATTTACTAGATTATAGTAACTTCTTACTATGCGATTTACTATAACATTATGGTAAATATCCCCATGTGTTATAGTAATTCAACTATCGTAAATATATACTGACATTGTCGTAAATTAGCATATAAAATTATCGTAAATAGAGGTGGCTACAAAATAACTTATTTTGTAGCTAGCTATAGAGTATACTCTCCCTATATATATATATATATATATATATATATATATATATATATATATATATATATATATATATATATATATATATATATATATATATAAAAGAGAGAGTTGTGTTTTGTGTGACGGAATGGACTAACTGTTAGCTAGATTGCGTTTTCGTTATTTATGTATGGTCCAAATATAGGTCATCCGACATGAGCACACTTAGGAGAGAGTACGAATTATAAAAAATGCATGCTGCACTAACTTGATTACAAGTAGATGCTATTAACTAGCTAACTAGAGCGCTGGGCAGGCAAAGTCCAACAAAAGTGCATATATATATATAAAAGATTTCAAATTGTTTGACTAAACTCTAAGTTAGTGAGTTTGAAAAAAAAAAGGTTACGCAAGAAAAATAGTACTCTCTCCGTCAAAAAAAAATACAACTCTAGCACCCACTAACATGTTTTTAGTATCATGAGTTTGACTAAATATTAAACAAAAAATATTAATATTTATAATATCAAATACATATCATTAAATTTATCATAAGATCTATTTTCATATTATACTTAATTAATGTCATAAATATTAATACTTTTATCTATATATCTGGTCAAACTTCAGACATGTTGACCTAGAATACACCTAAAATTACATTTTTTTTCTTGGAAAGAGGCGGTGTGTGTAAATGTTCTGTCTCCCGTGTGAACACAGCTATACTTCATCTGTCCCCATGAAGGGTCGAGATGACGGACTAGAGGGGGGTGAATAGTCCTTTCTAAAAATAGTCGTGTCGGCAAACCGAAACAAATACAAAATTAAAACTATCGGTCTAGCCAAGGCTACACCCCTCTATCTAAGTTCACAAGCACCTCACAAAGATCCTAATTATGTAACTAAGGTTCTTTCCTTAGCAAGAGCTCTCCTAAACAATTCTAGAGCAAAGTCACACAAACCTATGCACTAGTACTCTAGCAGGGCCGAGGAGCTCCTACACAATTCTAGTAAGCAAAAGCACAAAACCACCTATGCTCACTAGCAATGCTCAATAGCAAGGCAACTAATGCCAAACTAGAGAGCGTAAATTACTTAGCTACACAAACTAAGCAATATGACTAATAAGGTTACACAAACCAAATTAGCCACGCAACGGGAGCTACTTCTATGCTACACAAGCAAGAAGGTAACTAGCAAACTGCACAAACAAACTAGTTACAAGAGTAACTACACAAACACAAGTATATGAATGTAAATACGACCTTGTGAATCGAAAGCAAACCACCAAGAAGATGTACACAATGTTGACACGACGATTTTTCACTGAGGTTCACTTGGTTGCCACCAAGCTAGTCTCCATTGTGGCGATACACCCACTTGATAGATCACGAGCTAATTGACTATCAAGAGTCAAACCCTCAGCGGGTGCCGCACATCCACTCTCAAGATGGGGATCCTCCAAGTCATGAGCTTTACTAGAGTTGCTTTTCGTGATCCCTGCGGGGTGAGCACAATCCCCCTCACAAATCCTCCTCTGGAGTCACGCACAATCTCCACGCGTGCTTCAACGAAGTGCAAGCCACCAAGCCGTCTAGGAGGTGGCAACCTCCAAGAGTAACAAGCACCACCGGCTTGCAACTCGATCACCTAGTGCCACTCGATGCAATCCTCACGATGCAACGCACTAGAATCGCTCTCTCACTCGATCGGATGATTACTATCAAGCTCAAGTGAGTTAGAGGGCTCCCAAGCATACCAACACAAGCCACCAAGGCCTAAGAGTGCTCAGCTGCCGGCCATGGCCGGCCACAACATCTATTTATAGCTCCACAACGAAATAGAGTCGTTAGTCCCCTCACTGGGCAAGTTTCGGGTCGACCGGACGCGCCGGTCTAACGGACCAGATGCACAGGTCAGTAGCGTGCTCCAACGGCTAGTTTTCGCGCGTATAAACTTGTATTGACCGGACGCGCAGGTCACTAACGGGACCGGATGCGCAGGTCGCAGCGAAACAGCGAACAGAGAGGTTCCAGTAAGCTCCCGAAGCGACTGGACGCGTCCGGTCATCACTGACCTGACTCGCTACAGCGTCCGGTCACTTTCGCCCGCGAAAAACACTGACCGGACGCATCCGGTCACGAGTCCGGTCACAGACCACTCTTCAGCAAAACGACAATAACACTTAGCTCCGAACTCCGATTTCGATGATCTTGGACATTTTGGAAAGCTTACTCAGAGGGCTACACAACCCACTAAAGCACTTGATCCAATTCACAATGGATCAAAGCAGTATTCCACTCCAAGAGTCATCCTAGTGTCCAAAAAACACCGAAAAACCTTTCTCTCTTCTCCAAGTTGATCAATACCAACTCCAACACCTTCTCCTTTGCAAATGTGCCAACACCACCATGTGTAAAACACCATGTGCATGTGTGTTAGCACTTTCACAATCATTTTCTCGAAGAAGTTAGGCACTCAACTTGCCTCGCCACTCGATCCTAACACGTATGCAAAGTTAGATCGCTCAAGTGGCACTAGATGACCAATATACAAATAAATTTACCCCTCTTAATAGTACGGCCATCTATCCTAAACCCGGTCATCAACTTCTCCACACACCTATGACCGGTAAAATGAAAATGCCCTAGGTTGTACCTTTGCCTTGCGCATTCCACTCCATCTCCTCCGACGTTGATGCAACACATGCACCAACCATATCACAAATGATATGATCTACTTCAAATCATCGTGTGACCTTGGTCCATCGATCTTGACCTCACTTGCTCTTCACCGTTGCGTCGGTCCATCGGCGCCAAGTCTTGCTCAAGCTTCACCTCCTCACGGTCCATCGCTCCAAAGCCTCTGACTTGCCCTTCACACTTGCAACTGGTCCGTTGAGCCAAACCTCATCTTGATCTTTGCCACCTTGGTCACATGACACCATGTCATGTCTCATATGCAATGAGCTCTTTCATGACACCATTACCTGTGGACTAATCCCTGTGTATCTCACATTAAACACAATTAGTCCGCTTAAGGTTGTCACTCAATTACCAAAACCAAACAAGGACCTTTCACCCCAGTTAATTGTCACCGTTGGTTTCCGTGCCGAAAGTTTAAATCGATTTGTAGAAAATACATGCAATATTTGTATCTCCAAATAAAATTATTAAAAAACTAGATTTAATGATATTAATTATGTACTGTAAATATTAATGTTTTTTATATATATTTAGTCAAAGTTATTTCTTGGAAGCGAAAATGACAGATATTTAGGGACGGAGGGAGTATATAACACAGCTATATATATATTTACTATATATATATATATATATATATATATATATATATATATATATATATATATATATATATATATATATATATATATATATATATATATATATATAGTAAATATATATATAGCTGTGTTATATACTCCCTCCGTCCCTAAATAGGAATAGTACCTTACGTGGGAATTTATATAAATAAATGGGAGAAAAGCGACTGGTTGGGCTGTGAGGACGTGGAACTCCATACTCCACAAGCTAGCGCAGAAAGAGCTACTGTAGGGCCGTACACGTACCGTCGCAGGGCATGGCCCACATGCCACGTACACCACACTGTGCTGTGGATCGGAATCGGATCCTCTGGGTTATGCCATTAATGGAAATAGGGACCACCCTCGCTGCGAAAAAAAAAACTATTTAGCTCACTACGTGCCGTAACGACAGTAAAATCCCGAGCCACCTCTGCAGACTGCAGTAGTAAACTTTTTGAAAGTCCACACTATCACAGCTGTAAATTAGGTGAAACCCCAATCGCGCGTAACCTCACAATCGTGCCCGTCTGCCGCTGCTCGGCCCCACCGTGGCATCGCCACTGTTCGCATGTGTGTGTTTATTATATACACACAAATATAAATATATATAAATATTATTACATATACGTGCTCTATACTTTGTACGCTATATATGTGTGTAGAGAGGCACACACATATACTACAATATAGCTAGTTGCTGTTGCAGAGAGTATTAATGGAGGGCATCATCAAGATTCAAGAACAATGGTTATACACGTATGTTACGAGCGTCTGTACTAAATGTCTCATCTATATTTTCAGAAATATGTTGCAAGTATGTTTATTTGGATGTTGCATATGTTTCAAACATATATTACAAGAACTTTTTCTAAATGTTGCATATGTTTTGCAATGGCTTTTAAGTGTTTTTAGTTTTTTTGCAACTAATTTAAATGCATGGTTCAAGTGTTTCATCTGTCTTCATATGTATCTTGTAAATGTTTCATCTAGATGTTTTAAAAGTACATTAGGCGTTGCACATGTTGCAATGACGCCGATGCCTGGTGGACAACAGTCTGTTGCAAGGCTTCGGCTCCTACCTCACGCGGTGCGCCTCGCCCTCTCCTCTCCTCTTTCCCTCCTCCCTTCCTTTCTCTCCATCTCACCATAGTAGTTCAAGCTTGGTGAGGACACAGAGGGGTGCATATGGCCCCACGTGTGGGCGGGTGGCATGGGCAGGACGAGTCGTATGAACAGCGCGGAATCCGAGCGGCTAGGGTGCATTGCACGGAACAAGAGCGGGAAATGGAGAGCAGCCACGGGCGTGTCCATTCGGAAGTCCGAGTGCTAGCACTTGCCAACCTCAATCATGCACAACCTCACAAATACTGCTCCAATCGCTGGGCCCAGGCGGACTCCACTGTACCCATCGCTGTTGGTCCAATTGAGCCCATCACCGCTGCTCTCGCCCCACCATGTTGTCGCCGCGCACTGCTTTTCTAGGATGGTGATGGTTTGTTGGGATGGTTTGGGCAGCCATTCCTACCCATTCGTCTCTGAAATCATCGAACCGTCCTTACATTTTTTTTGCCTAGCTCAAGTCACAAAGTCACAGCAGGTCCGAACCTACGGCTTCACGCCTTGCGCATTACTTTTCTAACCACTTCACCTCATACTCACTTGTGTTCGTATGAGATATCCTTTCTTCTCGCATTATGCTCATTCGATTATTTTAAATGAAAAAGTTGTCAAATACAAAGTTGTATAACTTTTTGAGATCTACAACTTAAATTTTGGTCATTTCTCCATCCGATGTCGTTTTAAAATTTAAATTTCAAATGTGAGAATTTCAAACATAATTTTCCATGGATAGATGATTTTAAATAAAAAAAATTGTCAACTACAAAGTTTTATAAATTTTCGAGATCTTCAACTTCGTTTTGGCCGTTTCTCCATCCAAGACCGTTTGAAAAAAAACAAATTTCAATATATAATTTTACTATTCAGTACTCATTTCTAGAGGCGGCTATAGATCCAGCCGCCTCTAGAAATCGATTTGTATAGGGGCGACTAGATCTAGAGTCGCCCCTACAAATCGATTTTCTAGACACGGATTGTGTTAGAAACTACTGTTAGAGACAATTTTAAATTCTACTGCCTCTATTAAAAAAAGAGTCGTCTCTACAAATGCTTATTTTAGCAGTTACTGCTCGCATATATATATATATATATATATATATATATATATATATATATATATATATATATATATATATATATATATATATATATATATATATATATACCAAGCTGGGGTATAATATATACTTAGACGGCCCCGTGTTGCTGCAGGCATGGTACTGTAGCTTGAAACCCAGTACTGTTTGCCATAGACCTGTTCATGAGACCTGTCACTGTTGCAACCGGGGTGGTACTATTCACGGAGGACCCGGTACTGTTTTCAAACCGGGTGGACTGTTCACAAAACCCGGCATTGTTGCAGCGGACGGAGACTCGTACTGCATTGTTGCAGGGGTGGTACTGTTCACATGACCCATACTGTTCACAGACAGCCCGTTACTATAGGACTGTTCATTCGGGCACTGTTACTATGGCGGATCACAATCTATAACTCTTATATGAGATATATATAGTCTACTTTATGGGCTATATATATATATATAGAGAGAGAGAGAGAGAGGCGTGCGCACACATATACTCAGGGGCGGATCCAGTGGTGGGGCGAGCGAGGCTCAAGCCCCCTCTACCGCTGCCGCAACAATGGAGCCCCTTCTAATTTTTAAAGGTATGAAAGAGATGGAGGAGGGGCTTTGGAGGTTGAAGAAAAGTTGAGCCTCCTCTTCTATGAATTCGTAGATCCGCCACTGCATATACTACATATATCTAGTTGCAGCGAGTATTAATGGAGGGCATCATCAAGATTCAAGAGTAACGAGATCCTGATCGATTGATTTTATTGTGATCCACGCAAGAAATGATTAATGAATAAGAAGAAGAAGAAAAAAAGATCTTGCATGCATGTGTGGGTGCCGATTTCTGACCCGTACGTATTGTATGTAGGAGATAATATAACATACGAATAACTATCAGTTTCTCCACATAATTTTGCAGTGTGGCTACTGGGCTGGAAGCGCATTGCATGCCAATGCATTATGCATATGCATGTATATATGTGGGGACCTACTATATACACTGCAAAAATTGATACAGTCATGCACTCGATCATGCAGACGTGTGTGGGCCGGCCAGGTCCATGCATTCACTTCACAGCTAGTCTTGCAGCTCATGTTCTGCGGTTATAATAATCGTTAATGCCTGAATGAAAAAATCTAGACAAGGAGAAACTTCGAGAGAACTACCGTATCCTGTAGTTGTATCAACAATCTTTTTTGGACATCATGAATTTTTCACTACAAAGTAATAATAATGTGAAAAACAAATTTGCAAGAACCATATATTTATCTGTCATCCAACTATGGAGACCTCTTTCATACATGTGGCGGAATAAATTGCCTCGAGTGAGTGTGCAAAGGTGTACAAACCCTAGCTTTCAATTTCACATACAGTAATAGCAGTAGTAGTCAACAACATCAAACAGTTCCCTCTAGGTAATCCTTGCTTTAAACATCAAAGTGTCACTACTACACTAAATATTTTGCGAGGCGTTTTGAAATTGGCCTCGGAGGCGGTTGGACTGGCTGCCCGCCTCTTCCCTCTTTTCTCCACATAAAACAAGTATTGTACATGAGTGAAAACAAAACCATTACTGTACTTGCTCTTAGACATGAGTGAAAACAAAACAATTACTGTACATCTGTACTTACTCTTAGATACGAGCGAAAACAAAACCATTACTGTACTTGCTCTTAGACATGAGGTGAAAACAAATTAGCTGTGCTCACGTAGTTGCTAGCAAGCTAGGCTTGGTTAGTGAAAAGGAGCTCGTCACTCTCACAAAGTCAAAACGCAGCTCTCTCGTCCAGTCGTCCTACTCCTATATATAACGTACCGTCACACTTCATGGGCACAACTCCAGAAGCTTAGCTGCAGGCAGCTAGCCAGGCACCGGCCGCCGGAGATACAAGCTAGTGGCCGGATCGACGATGGGCAGACCGCCGTGCTGCGACAAGGTGGGGATCAAGAAGGGGCCATGGACGCCGGGGGAGGACATCGTCCTGGTGTCCTACATCCAGGAGCACGGCCCCGGCAACTGGCGCTCCGTGCCCATCAACACCGGCCTCATGCGCTGCAGCAAGAGCTGCCGCCTCCGCTGGACCAACTACCTCCGTCCCGGCATCCGTCGCGGCAACTTCACCCCCCATGAGGAAGGCATCATCGTCCACCTCCAGTCCTTGCTCGGCAACAGGTGGGCCGCCATTGCTTCTTACCTCCCGCATAGAACCGACAACGACATCAAGAACTACTGGAACACCCACCTCAAGAAGAAGCTCCAGAAGCAGCAAGCCATCGGCGCCATCTTCGCGCCACCTCCGCCCTCCGAACCTTCCATCATACCGGTGGCGGTACCCACCGCCGCCACCGGCCATGCCGATTGCCATCACGATGACATGACCCTCTCCAAGGACAGCTACGCGCGCCCAGCCAGCAGCACCCCAGCTCCAGTTGATGAGGTCACCCAATTCATCGGCCAGTGCTCGCCGCCGTTCGCTGCCACCAACGGTGACACCTTCTCGTCGCCGTACGCCTCCAGCATGGACAACATATCCAAGCTGCTCAACGGCTTCATGAAGAGCTCCTCGACGCAGGATGACGCTGCTACCAATATCAAGCCCTCCTCGGTCATCGACATCAACCCTTACGATCACAAGTCCGGCGGCGCACTACCACCCATCTCCGACGACGTGCCACTGCTGATGCCACCACCGCAGCAGCAGCAGCAGCAGGCGTTGACGGGACACGGCGATTACCACAAGCCCAAGCTGCAGCAGCTGTCCTCCATAGAGAAGTGGTTGTTCGACGAGGCCCCCGAGCAGATGGAGATCTCCGACGGCTGTTGCTCAGTTCCCAGCATGCTGCTTTAGCTCCAAGAAAGAATCGAACATGATAGCCGATACACGCCGTGATCGAGTTGGGAAGGTTAATTTGTCGGTGCAAGTTACTTTAGGAGAATTTTATTACATATATACGTTTTATTTTACACAAGCATGAGACAAGAACAATACCCAAGTGAGAGGCACCGCCATCTAGTTAGTGACATGATACTTGTGGTAGATAGTTTGACACTGCCAATCACAAGTCAGAAAAATAAGAGCAAGTATACGGGCCTGGCTAGTTATTAGCTGGAGCTAAAAATTAGCATAAATTAGCTAGGTTAGCCGACTAGTTGGCTAATAACTAGTTGAAGGCTTGGCTAAAAATTAGCCCACATATTAGTCTCCTGTTTGAATGGGTTGGGAGTAATTTTTAGCTGGCTAACAATTAGCCCTTGTAACCAAATAGGTTTGATAAAGGGTTGTAAGTAGACTTTATGCTAATATGTAGGAGAGAGAAGAGAAGTGATATGTAAGTTTAGAACCAGCTAGAGCTGTAAATGTACATCCAGCCAGCAGTGGTTGTATTATTAGTCATGCTCTAAGAGATAGTAACATGAATAAGCAATTATGACCAAATAAATGATATGTAAACATGTCAAGACGTCGGCACCGCCCAAAGTACGCTTCTTCTTTTGGCTCCTGATGCACGGTCAATGCTGGACTGCGGAGCGTAGGTTTCGACATGGCCTTCAGTGTTAAGACTAACCGCAGGACCACTAACAGTGAGAGTGGACGGGTACAAAAACTTAGACGGTCTAAGTAAAGAATCAACTATAACTAGTATAAGATCTAAGCAGAGAATAGAAGGAGAAGGAGGAAACGAGTTAGTATAAACAACCGTCGGATTTGGGCTCAGAGGAGTTGGAGTCGGCCATGGTCTTGAGGTTGATGGAGGCTGTGCACGGGCAGCGACGGTCGATGACGAACGGGTGTCGGTGCCGTGCGGTGACGGCGGCGGTGAGTTTCCCGTCACTAGCTGCGGCCCTCGGAGATCGGGTTAGGGTTTGTTGGAGGGAGTGTTGGCGGCGGTGAACCTCGTGTAGAGCGCTCCGGCCTCCCTCTCTATTTATATCCGCAGTGTGACAGGGGCCCACCAGCCATGAGTTGGGCTGGGCTCCCCGATCAGGAGCAGATCAGGGTCCGTTGAGGACCGTTGGGTCTCAACGTGAGGAGATCAAAACTAACATTCTCCCCCTTGATCTCTTCTAATCACTTATCTTAATCTTATAACTTGTCTTAATCTTAACTTAAACACTTAACTCTCCCTCATTATAAAGAGATTCTTAGAGCGCGTCTCATCGTCACAGGAAAAAATCTTCTGTTGGATTCGAAGGCTACAGTACACCTCTCTAAATTGAGACAGAGATCTAACTAACGGGCCCTAAGCGTTCAAGGATCATAGGCTTTCCCTTAACCCCATGCCGGCTAGGTGTTTTCTAAACACGTTGGGTGGTAAGCCTTTTGTTAGCGGATCCGCTAACATGTTTTCGGTCTTAATATGCTCTAGACTTATGACATGATCCTGAACCTTTTCTTTCACAACATAATACGTAATGTCAATATGTTTGGCAGCACTACTTGACTTATTGTTGTGAGCATATTCACTGTAGGATTATTATCGCAGTATAACTTAAGTGGTCTCTCAATGCTGTCTACCACTCTTAATCCGGGTAAGAATTTCTTAAGCCAACTCACCTGCCCCGTGGCCTCATAACATGCTACAAACTCAGCATACATAGTTGATGATGTAACGAGGGTCTGTTTGGAGCTTTTCCACGATATGGCTCCACCTGCGAGGGTGAATATGTAACCTGACGTGGATTTTCTTTCATCCCCCGCATAGTCTGAATCTGAAAACCCCACTATCTCTAGGGAGTCAGTCTTATTATAACTTAGCATGAAGCCTTTAGTACCCTACAGGTAACGCAAGACTTTCTTAACTAACTTCTAGTGTTCTCTGTACCTGGATTTTTCTGATATCTGCCAAGCAACCCGGTAACGAAAGCTATGTCAGGGCGAGTACAAATTTGAGCATATTGTAAGCTTCCGACAGCTGAAGCATAAGGTACTGATCTCATTTGTTCGAGCTCGAACTGATTCTTGGGACACTGATGTTCCTCATACCTATCGCCCTTAACAATGGGTGTAGGTGATGGACTGCACTTGTGCATACTATATTTCTTAAGAATCTTTTCTATGTATGCCTTTTGTGACAACCCTAATACCCCTCTATTTCTATCACGGTGAATCTCAATCCCCAGAACAAAAGAGGCT